>LQRL01185689.1:50856-64843 GCA_001703475.1 Hydroides elegans
TATTCAGACCAAACTCGCGTGCACACAGTGCTTAACATCGGGTGAAAATGTTAAAATCGACAATTTTTTAAGTGTTCCAGAATCGACAATTTTCAACAGATCCAGATAAAAACGTTGATGAGGCACGACTTCAGACCTTGGTTTATGCGTGTATAAAATTTGAAAGCTCTAGCTCAACTCCTTCATCCCAAACTCGCGTGGACAAAGTGCTTGGCATCTGACAAAAAGTTAAAATCGACAATTTTTAAAGTGCTCTAGAATCGACAAATTTTCAACAGATCCAGATAAAATTTTGACGAAGCACGACTTCAGACCTTGGTTTATGCGTGTATAAAATTTGAAAGCTCTAGCTCAACTCCTTCATCCCAAACTCGCGTGGACAAAGTGATTGGCATCTGACAAAAAGTTTAAAATCGACAATTTTTAAAGTGCTCTAGAATCGACAATTTTCAACAGATCCAGATAAAAACGTTGACGAGGCACGACTTCAGACCTTGGTTTATGCGTGTATAAAATTTGAAAGCTCTAGCTCAACTCCTTCATACCAAACACGCGTGGACAAAGTACCCTATATCAAGCGGGACAGACAGACGGACAGACGGACGGACGGACGGACAGACGGACGGACGGACAAGCTCAACCCTATATCCCCTCGTTTTCACGGGGGATAACTACTGATCTGTAACAGATCATGCAGTGAATGTGCTTTAGTTGGGCTCAACTCTGTAAACCCGGAGCAAATCTCATCATATTGGAGGGCGTGGACCAGCGATTGCATGGATTAGCTAATTTGTTATTGCAATTCACCAATCACAGATTGACAATTATCATAGTCACAATCACATGTAATTTTAAAACTCATCAGTATCACCAACTCATCAAGTGATATTCCTGCTATATTAACTATATAAAGATTGTTAAAAATATTTGGGTTTATTATATAAGCACAAAATTAGCTTTAATTATTCTTATTCCTTTAACGAAACCAATATTGATTCATTCTATATATCAAAACGTGATTATATTTCTTTGATTAAAAAAAAATAATAAATAAAAATTTGGCGAGTTGACTTGTTGACCAATGCCTTTTGGCGAGTTGACCTAAATTTGGCGAGTTGTTTTTTTTGGCGACTTGGAATTTGGCGAGTTGGTTTTTTGGCGAGTTGTTTTTTTGGCGATTTGACTATAGCCCCAGCTCACACCCAAAAATCAACCAAATAACTTTGTCCTTACCTCTCTTTGTTTAGGTGGGCTGCCTCATTGGTCAGCCTCAGTTTAGTCAGATACTCTATCTGCATCATTCGCACGTGATCATTCTCTCTTACCTCTCGCTGTTTAGGCGGACTACCCTTGTCATTGGTCAGCCTCAGTTTAGTCAGGTATTCCACTATCTGCAGCATTCGCACGTGATCTTCCTCCCGCTGCGCATCTTGGTTCCAGCGAAGCGAGCGCGAAGTGTCCCATTTTCGTGTTTTCGTAGAACTGTGTACAAGGTTTATGTTTAAAAAGACATGCATAATATATACATCATTTACGCGTTTTTGTTGAAGTTGAACTGTTTATAGTAAATTATATGCTTTTCCAATTTTGGCTCTGCCTTACTGGTACACATACATAGTAGGTTAAGTCTAATATAAAGTTAAATGATAAGTTAATGACCAACTCACTTGAATTGCGGTGCGTCCACCAGGATAGCCTGAGGATCCACGGTCACCGTTGAACGGCGGCTCTTGGCTTTCCTTACTGTAAAGCACCAGCAAATTATTACGATTGATGACATAAATGAGACAAAAATAACACAATAATTCTATTGAAACTAATACCAATGGTTCACTCAGTCATTTCATTTCAAATGATATAATTGATGTTAAAAAGTTACCTAGTACTTGGATATTCCATTTTTAAATTTATCAGTGGACAGTTGATTCAAACAACTAAGAATTGTTCTAACACACTGGCTGCTCCTCAAAGTAATGGGACAAACATTAACCAGAGGGACATCATCCGTAAATGAAACATATCTCGGTATAAATTTTGAGGCTGAGAGCTATTGCACGAGGGAAAAATTAGCAAATCAAATATTCTCTAAGTAGTAATAAAACATAGTGATTCATGTATGATTGATATAATTCAATAATATAACACTTTGGCTGCAGCTCACTCGATTCAAAGCAAATTTTGTATCAAATGTTGCAAAATAAACATTCAAAATATCCGTGTTCATATCAAAACGTTGTTCACTACTGAACATATTGAATCATGTTGAAAAATGCAAAAAAAAGTGTCCATATGATAAACTCACACTTTGGTTGTTGTTCCTCCAGATCTCCAACTCGATTCAAAGCCAATTTTGTATCAAATGTTGCAAAATAAACACTCACAATATCCGTGCTCATATCAAAACGTTGTTCACTACTGAACATATTGAATCAATATTGAAAAATGCAAACAAATATCGCAAAATAAGTGTCCTTATAAATGAACTCACACTTTGGTTGTTGTTCCTCGAGATCTCCGACTTCATCTTCATCACTGAGACCCGTGTCGTCGTCGTACGAGATCTGACGCTCCACTGTCAAGGCCTGCAGGCGCGGCTTGGACTAAAACAAAAACTATTTAGAGGAATTCGATGCTTGGAACGGTGAATAATACAAAACAATATAAATCATGCCATTTAACCGCTTCATGTATTTGTACAAAATATTTATATATTTAAGGCGCGACTTAGACTAGAAATGAATACAAAACACAATGTAAAGTGATAATATTTTTTATTAACTTAATATATTATAATCAACATAACCTAGATATAACAGATTTATCGAGTTTTAAAAATATAATTTTACAATCAAAATTCGTGAATTGAAAAGGCATAATGTAATACTTGTTGAAGCATGTGGATATGCATAATCAGTATTATTCAATGTAAAAACAAGGCCAAAACAACTTAAACTCACATCAGTGTCGGAAACAATGGGTTCTGACTGAGACCCCACAAGGCCTCCTCCTCCACTACTGCTCCCGTGTCCTAAGCCACTCGCTCCTGCACCGCGAATGCCAAGGGCTTTCTCGTCCATCGCGAAAATGTCGATCTCGTCATCACTGTGGCAAAACAAATTGACATTTGAAATGGTAAGCGATGTGATACCTCAAATATTATTCAAGCGATGGGAGTTTTAAATGCCCGGTACATATTGTTACAACTTAATCATATCATCATATGTTGCTCTGTTACAAGACATGATAAAAATAGTTTCTTACATGCCTAGATCCACACAAGGAAAGACGTAGCGTATCTCCTTTTAGATATAATATAGTAAACTAAAATATAAATTTGTCCCACCCATTCATACATGTTCATATTTGCCTCCGACCCCCCTCCACCCACTTATTATGGAACGACCCAGGAAAATAATCTACCTTATTTTTTACCTGTAAATATGGTCGATACGTACCCTTCAGTGACCGATATAAGCCGAGTGAATGCCACACAAACAGCATCGCGATGAGCCAGCAGATCCTTGTACACAGCCAGCCGTTCTTGCATCTTGGATTCAGAGACAGCTCCGTCATTGTTTTCCGTGTCAACCACATGGTCGCGCAGTTTACAGCCCTGCGGAAATACAAACTAATATATCAAATATCAAACATAAGCAAATAAGCATAAAAATATCCAATTTTGAAATATCACATAAAGTTCCGGTCGCGGTTGTGGGGAGAGGGGGGCTGTGGGAGGTCGTACGTGGCAGCGGAATTCACAGCTCTATTTCTAGGGCGCAATGACCAACATTCTTATATGAAAAAATCGCATATTGATTTATTAAATACATTTCTTGACATTTCCTTAATTGATAAATCAATATATCAGTGTGAATTTACATATTGAAGTAGCAAATAACCAGTAAACAGTGTAACAAATGCTCTAAAAACAAATACCAAAAATATATCAAGTGTTATGAAATAATTGTTAAATGTACCTTGTTTGGCTGTGCGGGATCGAAACGTAGAACCTTCTGGCCACAGCAAGGATAAGAACCCATCGCGCTATTACTGTCAAACTGAGCGGGTTCCGGGTGGTATTTGCAATGTCCTACAATTTTGATTATTGAGATAAGTTGTAAATAGATGTAAATAAAATGCATTGGCCAAAAGGAATAATGAAAATGATACATCTCAATCTCAAAGATGATTACAACAAGTATTCATTTCAAAGCCTTTATTAAACAGATATTAACGACAGCCGAATCGCATGGTTTAGATCTCCCTTTAAAACGTTGACGATCGCAAAACCTTGGCTAACCTTATTCGTTTCAACAAATAATGAAGCAACATTTTCTATTTAACCGCATACATAAGCAACCTTTGTTAATGGCATTATTAATGCCATTATTTGAGTCGCTTTCACATTAAAACTAAAATTTACTAATACATAATCAAGAAGATGATAGTTTATTCATCAGTCTTCTTATCATATATGCTCCATGTCATTTTTTAATGTAGAATGTAAATTATTCAGGAACCTAATTCGGCACACGCGAACGTCTCCCCACATCGCGAACACGGCAAATAGTTGACGGTGCCCCAAACACGCCAATAGACATCACGCCATGTTTTCAACTGACTCTTTAAATCGACCAGATAATCGTTGACGTCCCAGTTGGGATCGCGAGAATGGTGGTAGAACAGGTTGCCTTTACGATCGATGTTCAATCTGTGCATTTGATAAAAATATATAATATAAAAACAATACTAAGATGTTTATTTTTTATTACGAACGCATATGTAGTTTATGTAAATTTATTGAGATGGCATTGAAATTAGAAAATATAACAATAAACGCATTTTAAAAAAAAGATACATGAATTTACTATTTCTTCCCCTAAGCAGACTTGCAGACATAAGTATTTATCAACGCATACCACAAACAAGCATCCATTAAATTTCGGCTAAAACCATTCCTGTTTCGTTTGAAATAAGCACAAAAATGAATTATTTACCGGCTCTGGAGACATTTGACTTTCGATTGTAGATTTTGTGTTAGCAGCTTTCTGCAGACCCCGCACCTAAAATAACACATAATTCAGAACTCTTAAAAAAAAAACAAAGTAATATCAGATAGAAGCAAATTAAGACAAATCATCCTAGATATGATTATCATGACATAGATAGGCGTATGTAAACTATAAAGATAAACAGTCTCACACGGCAATTCAGTCCAATTTCAAATTAAACCCTCAATTATCTCACCGTCTATAATGCCTCTCAATTCAGCATCCTTCTTTTACTTGGAAAAAAGCGTTGCTTGGCGTGCTTTATCCATTTTTTATGTATTTTGCAATTCATATTCAAACGATTTTGAAAGAATCTTTCAAGTTCGAAAATGTTACATTAACAGACGTTTACGAGAAGAGCCAGTTTTTACGATTGTTTCAAGAAAATGTCGAAGTCATATGAATGGGCAGACATGTTATTTGTTCAACGTTTTTTTTTAAGTTCAAACCGAACATCGGGATGCATATGATAATCGGAAACAACATTTACATATTTTTTCTACATATTTTTCTTACATAATAGATAAGTTTACAATTTTCATTTAAGGCTACATAAGCTTATGATCAAATATTATCATTAAGTAATGCTAAAGTGTCATGATTTACAAATGTATATCTATTAACAATATCCTAAACAGTAAACACATGTGATCAAGTGAAACGTAGATTGTTTCATCTTCGGTTAAGAGTTCTATTTAATATTCTCAACAAAAAAATATTTTCTTAGAATTAAAATTGAAAAATATACAAGATAACTCAGGGTGCGTATTTTAATAGGAAATATGTTTCAGTGTGAAAGTCGGAGTGCATACTATATTCGGGGGTGTATTATTTTCGGAACATTTGGTATTGACGTTTCTGTAAGGAATAAAAGAAGGTAAATTCCCCAAATGGTACTTGTTCAAATATCAGTTTGCTTGTTTTCCCCATGCTCAAGGTCATCGAAAAATAGTTTCACGTAAAGCCGCGAAAATCTAGTTACATGTATTTGCATTTTGGATAGAACATATTATTTAGTGTTACAGAAGGAAATCTACAGCTTTTTTACCAATAATAATACATATATATTAATAAATAAATCCAACTGATATACATGTATATGTAACGTTATGCAAAACGAAAGTTGAATCATCAGCATAAACGGCATCAAGCATTTAAACACTATGGATAATGTTCTTACTGACGGCGCATAGGAATATTGATTTCCGAAACCACATGAATATTTTAACATGCAATTATAAAAGCAGGGTAAATTCCCCATAAACTACGTATATTCGTGGGCTAATATAAGGTTCACAAATATGTATGCACAGTGGTATAATACAAATGTTAAGTATTGTTCAAACACTGATTGAAAGGAGATATTCATTTAAAACGGTGACTTAAATAGAGTTATTCAGGGGATATTCTTGGATATATATTCACACATGTAACGTTATAAGAAATAATATTAATTGCATGTAGCAATATAATAGAACACTGAATGTGACCTAAGTGTGGTTTAATTATATCAGTATAGTCTAATATACAAGGTAATTTGACATGACAAAATCAATGTGATAGACTAAAATCATAATAAATCATCATGCCTTTAGCAAGTGAACAAGAGAAAGAAAAGAAGGAAGATCTAGATGATTTGCTTGAAAGAGCGTATAATCAAAATATACCATTGTGGAAAGTTTTTTATAAATTTTGGCCTAATGATGAACATACGACTATTATCAAGCAGATATCATCCTATAAAGACGGTAAATATGAACTTGTAAAACGGCTTTTGAGCGACGACACATGTGATGTCAATGGGTGTGGGAAACACTACCTGCCTCCGTTGCTATATTGTGCCACCCTCGCAAACGACGACGAGGGCAGTGATGGTTACAAATATGTCCGGATTATGGAGTTAATTTTGCAGCACCCGAAATGTGATGTCAATGTACGTAAATATTCGAATCAAACTGCATTACATATGATATGTGCAAATACAAGGTCTGCAAGGGGAGCGGTGTTATTGCTACAGCATAAGGACATAGATATTTGCAAAGTGGACGACGATGGGAATACTGCTCTTCAATTATTGATTGACAGAGATGGGATGAGCAATATAAATACAATAACTGCTATTCTAAAGCCATTTTTGAATAATCCAAACATTTCTAAGGCCATGAATATACCTGATAGTTTCGGACTGAATGTTGTAGACAGATTTTTAAGTAATCAAAATATTCATGCATACGACCTTGATATTCAAGAATCCGTTCAAAACATTTTGCGAATGCTTTTATCGGTTAAGAATTCGACAGCCACTCCTGGTAGAACTCTTGCAATAGCAGGAACTTTATGTCCACCAACAGTATTCAAGATGCTGCTTGAAAGTGGTGCATCAACCAGTGATTCATTAGAAAGCGAACCATCACTTCATTGTGTGATTTCAAGAAATTCAGTGGAAAAATGTAAAAGCATTCTTGACAGAGATCCAGATCTGAATCTAAGATGGAATTATTGTGATGCACTAGAACTGGCTAAAACCTATGGATGTAAAAAGGAAATCATACGCATGCTGAATGATAAGAAATGGGAACCCTCACCAAACGATGATGTGCCCATTCATAGGCGCAATCAATGCGACGAAAACGTAAACAACACAACATCGCTTTCACTTGAATGGTCTAAATTCGAAACATTCGCATCATCAAAAATCCGTCATGGACATGAAACACAAGGTAATACATCTCCAAAACACAAGGATTCATTTGCCGTCAAATATAGTGATTTTATCATGCGAGAACATCGCAATGAAGTTAATGACATACAAAGAGCAGCTGGGGCCATGTTTGATGATATTTCGAAACAATTCGCAAATTCTCCGGCATGCTCTCATATGACATATAAATATGTTTTATCTGGAAGTTTGCGCGACAACTGCAAGGTATTTGGACCAACAGAGATGGACGCCGTTTTAGAAGTGGATTCACAACAAAGTGTAGAATTGTTAATTCCTTCTTCTCCAGGCTCAACAACAATTAGGATCGGAGTACCGACCCAGAGTAAATGGAGTGCGAATGGACAAGATGAACACTTTTTGTACGTTGTAAGGACAGCGCAATCTTTTTATCACAAATTTTCTGGCGAAACATATAGGTATAATGAAACAATCAAAAATAACACTACAGGTATTGTTAAAGTTGTATTTCAGTTTTTGTCAAAAATTTCGCGACTGCGGGTCACATGGAAGGGAAATGCATTCAAAGAGTTAATATTCTATATTGATGTAGTTGTTGCGTTTCCCTTCAAACATACAAAGGAAAAATTCCCGATGGGTGTCAAATGCTCGTCATTCCACGCAATCGCGAAGGGGGATAGACATGGATTTAGCGAGTCGCGCGATTTTCCTGTATCTAAGTGTGAAGCAGAAACAATCGTCATGCAAGCACTTCCTGAACCAATTCGACAAGCGTTCATTACCGCAAAGGCAGTGCGACTCTCTTCCGTTTGCGCTCCTGGATTTGACCTAAATAACTTCAAAATCGTCGAAGATCTTGCCATTGAAGAATACATATCATCTCATGCTTTGAAAAACTGTCTTCTAAATATTTTGAAAGGACTTGGACTTTATGAAAAATCGAAACTCAAGTCCTTAAATTTGAATAAATCAGAGATGGGATTATCCGGATCAGACATAAAACAGACATGCAACGTTTATTTTTGCAAATACATTTTAGCTGATAGTATCTATGCTCAATTTCAATCCGACCTGAACAACAAAGCAATGCACGCATGGCATGATGATTATATATATTTGTTCGACTGTCTACATGAGGACATTCACAAAGATTACTGGGTGTGTTGTCGCAAAAGGCAGATCACACTCGCCTTAGTGAATAAAATACGCCAATGGCTGAACGACAAAGACAAATTGCGCGCCCTTCATGACGGAGACGAGTGCACGTGCACTTACACACTGGCAGAAATGGAGTATCACTGGGAATTCATCGATCACTTGAAGAACGGTCGCTCACCTTTTGAGCACATGAACACTGATGCGCGGGCATTCCAACAGAAGTTCGGTAATAAGCTGATCACTTCACCTATTTGAAACCAGGAATTGAGGGTGTTCGCTCGAAATTCGATCCGTACCAGTGACGAATGATTCTTGGATACACTCAGGATTATGCGCTTGTGTTATTTAAGCTATATGTATAAATATTGCGCTTCTAATATACATGTATATGTTGCAGGGTATGCAGGGGTTTTCCTGGAAATTTTTGAAGGGCGCCGTATGGCGCCATGGCCCCAATAATAGGGCGCCATTTCATAACATATGGGCGCCCATGTTTATGAAGACGAATTTTACTTGCCTTAAGATAAACCGATAATATATATAAATTAAACAAAAAACGTACAGAGCGACAGTTTAATATTTTTGATTTTATCGGTCTAAAAACTGTCTGTCTTCATTCACCGTCCATGAACCGGGGGTACCGGCATAATACGTTCGTTTTAAGTGACCATGAGGCGTTGAAATAGAAAAAGTATATCTTGGTATTCTATATTTATGCTTTATTGCATCACAGCAATTATATAGGTATGTATAATTACCCTAAGAGTAAGCTTTATGTAATGAACATGCTTTGAAAGGCAGTATAATATTGCTTTGAATCAAGCAAACTACTTGAACTTCCGGAACACAGGGCCGCATCGACAAAATACTGGTAGCGCTTATGACGTAAGACCTCAATCGTAATTTTAGCCAAAACTAAAATTTATATGTCTTGTGATATAGCCGAGGAAAAAAAACACTTTTTCTCTACACACGAATTTTCGTTTTTATGATAGTCATAGTTATAGATTTTTCTGTCAATTATGGGCAATATTCAAAAGATTATTGACGCTTTGGTCCAAATTTCATGGCGCCATCGGGCGCCCTAGCCTTTGATTTAGGGCGCCATTTCCAAGTTTAGGGCGCCCATGGCGCCTGGCGCCCTCCTAGGAAAACCCCTGGGTATGTATGTACTTGTACGCCTGAAAGTGTCTAATTAAGGGTTCTAATAAATATTGTGTTTTCATCGTATAGTGATCCGTTTGCCGCGAAAAAAACGTTACTATTAATTTCAATTTAACATAATGTCTTACCGGTAGAGTGTAGCTGCCGATTCGGGTGAATCTTTGCTTTGTGACTTTTCATCAAACAGCCTCTCGATCTTCTTTTGAAACAGCTTGCTGTAATAAAAAAGCAAACGATTAAAAAAAAATATTTAGAGGTTTTAAAGAGATTTCTCGAACCACCTCTGTTGTATCGAATCGCTTTATACTGAGTTATGTTGAGTTATGTTGAGTTGTTAAATGTGATAGGCTAAGGACACATCGTAGTAACCCTAATTTGTTTATGTTTATAAACATGCTTGAATATCAATTACAGCCATATCAAGTTCACTGTTTTTATTTGAAATGAAGGATCAATGAATCAATATGTATATAATTGTATAATTTGAAGTCGTACCTTTTGAACTTGTCTTTTCTGTCTTTAATGGCGTCTGCTTCTTGGTGCGTGAACAAATCAGCGATTCTATATGTAACAAGATATTGTTGACGAGTTAGAATATATAGTTAAACATGCTCAATATAGATTTTAATACACACATACGGTATATCAATGTGTATGTTTTTATTTTTGTTCAACATTGATTTATCAATTATCAATTTTCATTAGGTTTCACCCTTATCACATTATTCACAACAAGTTAAATTATCATATATATGCCAAATATTGAACTCCGCCTAGGTAGGGTATCAAGGTTGCTACAGGGTTTATCAAAGAATGTGATATATGTTTTTAATTTATTTGACAAAACACAGAAAATAGAATAACCGAACCTATTATTAGAATAGTTTCAGTCATATATACATGTAGCAACTAGCTGTACATGCTACACCCCTCCCCTTTAGCTACGCACCTAGTAACGAGTTTGTCGTTGATGCAGTTCATGTTGCACGGTGCCGATACGATGTCCGACATGTTGTCATGGCAAAAGCGGATGCACTCGCCTACCTACAGAATAGGTAGTCATAGTTATATCGTTATAAGAGATTTAGTACTTATGCAACTATGGCAGGCTATGTCCAACGTAAAATTTAAAAAAATGATGAAGTTGCCACAATATGTTTCAAGTCTGTTTTCAGAAGAAGACAAAATATTTCGATGTCGGAGATATAGATTCAGCGTTGTCTTGTTTTAGTACTGCTGAATAACGATTTTGGATTTTGGAGTTTATTGGTAGGCATAGCTAGGGTAGGAGCAATGATAATTTGCACGAGTTAACATGAAGATAGCCTATATTGCCTTGTACTTGTTTAATTACATTCAAGTTTAGAGTCAAATACTGACCAGGTTATCCATCTTGAGAAAATCTGAGGAGATGAGAATGGAAATGACGTTGCTGGCCTCTGTAAACAAGAAAATAATAATAATAAATGCATGTCTGAATCTTAAAAACTGTAAAACATTCAATAGACGCGTGTTAAAATTTGCTAAGAGTGTTCTTTCACCTTTAACACATATATTTTAATTATACTCAACTACATCTTTGACTTAATAAATGCACATGTTATTGTTATTCAAAACAAACAGTTCACAAGCAAAAGTGGTCTTACCTAGTTTCGGAGGCTTAGCCGATTCTTTCATTGTGCGTTTGACAAATTTCATCAACCAGTCGAAGATTTGTACGTCACAATGCACAGATATGTCGACCTATTTTTAGATAATTGTGAAAAAAATAGTTCATATGCGCATACCGAAAGTTCGTTTGATTATACACAAAAAACTGGCTTAACAACTCTGGCTATATCCTGTATCAGTCCCCCTATGTTTAATTTCCCATATGCGAAACAACGCGCATCATAGCGATTTAAGCTGTCTAAATGGATTAAAGGAGACCAATACAGGATATAGCCAAAAATCTTATTGTTTTAATAAAATTCTTTAAAAAATTAATTTAATGAGTGAGTATTTTGTATATTTTCTCTTTTTTCCCTTTCAAACTATGTACTGGTTACACGCCACACGAATTCTGGCACGAATGTTCGAGGCAGAATATCAGTCATTTACGCGAAAAACATTGCAATCGATATAGGGGATTCTTATCACGATTTGTTTCTATTTGTTTTCTACATACGACACATTAAAGTTGATTTTGCCTTTTAAGTTGAAACAAAATCCCTTTTTTTTTAAAGAAAACTTTTGCATACCTCTTCCCATCGTTGGGCATCCGTAGACAGGTATTCAGCGAAATATTTCATTTCCTCAATCAGCAAGTCTCGCGGGCAGTGGAAGTCTTGTTTCACTGTTCAGAAAGAAATATACGTTGCGTTATCAGAAAATCATAGAGGATGGTACCATTTTCTTGTGTCTATTTAAGCTTAAATTTAATTTGTTGTAATAGTTTTCGAAAACATATTTTTTATACAATATGCATCTAGGTTTTTCATCCGCACCCTAAATGCTATTATTTGTCATAATGGTTTCAACTTAATTATATTATTGTGTTAAAATGATAAACGTTTATACAATAAAATGTCATAAAAGTGTTATTTTTACAAGGGAAAAGAAATTCAGATTTTTATAAAATGTATAATTTAATAAAGGTATTTATGGTTTTGTGAAATTAACGTACAGTTCTTTGCCTCGTCACAGACATGGATCACCATCACTGGGCTGAAACGAGTAATAATAAACTCATGAAATACAATTCAAAGAGTTTGATATGATTTACTTTCATAACAATAAATTGTGAGCTGCATGCATCATGTTTTCGATTTGAGAAAATTGACTCCAAGTGTCTATATCGATAATTTTGTAGGGTATTTTCGTAAAATAAATGCAATTGCAAAATTAGGAATTTAAGTAAATAAATACTTGTTTAGGATACTTCATATACATGAGCTATTCGTAAATTCCGATTTAGTTTCCTTTTTATCATTTTCACAAATTTGTGAAGGAATAGGAATTAGAGAACAAACAACTGTTGAGACAAAATCGAAAGAGTGGGGTTGGGAAATAAGCGTTTACTTTTACGTGTGTAGAATTTACAAAGCGGCTTTGTCTAAATGATATTTTATTAAACGAATATAACTATATGATCGACATAAGAAAGTTATCCATTTAAAGTTACTTCAATGAAGAAGACTACATATCGCTTTTCACAGCCAATCATTATGAAACAGACGAATTAAAACTCATTTGTTAACAACAGTATCACAGAAAATCATTTTTAAAAACTAAATGACATAATATGAAGTTTCGTTTAAAATGAAAGTAAAGATTAAATGAAAACAAAAAAAAACGGCTTTGGACAATATTAACGAGAATTCAAGAAAATAAAACCCAATAGTTTTTAAATGCTTCTTATGTCAACATATTTTTAAGAGTTCGATCAATTTTTTAAAGTGCATATTACAAAAGGATATATTTAACTGAATCTTAAATTAAGAATTTTTTTTTAATATTACTGCTTTTGAAATTCTAACGATGGATAGGAGTTTTAACTTTAGAAATTCAGATCACTTTTAAACCCATTACCAAAATATAATTAGACAATCTTAGAACATACCCGTTCAATACCTTCACACGATATATTGGACACTTACATATGAGTTAAAACACAGTGTGAATTTCTAAAGTTTCTAAAGACTACATTAGCATAAACAACATATATTATACGATATGCATACAACTTACTTCGGTTTGTTTTTGATAAACCTGGAACGGCATGAATGATAACACGAACAGTGGGTTAGTAAGGAATGGTAAGGAACAACGAAACATAACAATTCTTAACGGAATTAGAAGGTCAGTGACCTTGGATCCCCCGTGAACTTCAACAATTCGTATAAGCAGGATGGTCAGTTTTAACTAAAATTAACCTTGGAAATAACGAACTATT
>LQRL01185700.1:10245-26432 GCA_001703475.1 Hydroides elegans
CCACTTTTGGTAGGGTGTTTTTGACCGAAATTGTCAAAAGGCACATATACGGACCAAGACCTTTCATTTGAGCCTATAACCAAGTCTCTATTACCTTCCGTTGAAAAGTTCTAGCCCGTACAAGCTCAAGTCTTGAAAAAACCGCTATTTTGGGATATTTTGGCCAATTTGACCACTTTTGGTAGGGTGTGTTTGACCGAAATGGTCAAAAGGCACATCTACGGACCAAGATCTTTCATTTGAGCCTATAACCAAGCCTTTATGACCTTCCGTTGAAAAGTTCTAGCCCGTACAAGCTTAAGTCTTGAAAAACCGCTATTTTGGGCTATTTTGGCCAATTTGACCTCTTTTGGTAGGGTGTTTTTGACCGAAATTGTCAAAAGGCACATCTACGGACCAAGACCTTTCATTTGAGCCTATAACCAAGTCTCTATGACCTTCCATTCAAAAGTTCTAGCCCGGACAAGCTCAAGTCTTGAAAAACCGCTATTTTGGGATATTTTGGCCAATTTGACCACTTTTGGTAGGGTGTTTGACCGAAATGGTCAAAAGGCACATCTACGGACCAAGACCTTTCATTTGAGCCTATAACCAAGCCTCTATGACCTTCCATTGAAAAGTTCTAGCCCGTACAAGCTCAAGTCTTGAAAAACCGCTATTTTGGGCTATTTTGGCCAATTTGACCTCTTTTGGTAGGGTGTGTTTGACCGAAATGGTCAAAAGGCACATCTACGGACCAAGACCTTTCATTTGAGCCTATAACCAAGTCTCTATGACCTTCCGTTCATAAGTTCTAGCCCGTACAAGAAAGCGATGACAGACAGACAGACGGACAGACGGACGGACGGACAGACGGACGGACACCCCAACTCTATAGGCCCCCAACTTTTGGGTTGGGGCCTAATAATAAGAGATAAAGAAATTAACAGCTCTTTAACTGAATGCGTGCTGAAAGAGGGGATTGAAAGGAGACTTTATAAACTCGTTTGCTTTTATGATTGTTATTCAATATGGAATAAAACAACTTTAACCATAATTAGACGATCATTCGTTGGAAAGATCAATTTCGGCCGGAGTCTATATCTCAATAAATCACACTGTTTAACATTTTTTTTTCCTTTCGTTATGCAGTCTTATTTGTCATTATCGGTCAAATTATTGATTATAGCTTGAAATTTATTGCTTGAATTTCACATCTTGATTAACGCCCATTATATCTAAAGACATTTTATATTAGTTTCAATCCACAAATTTCAATTTATCTCTATATCAAACAATGTCACATTGTCATATAATATAGTCTATATGTAACAGTAAGCTTTGAATTGCCAGATAATGCGTTACTTTAACTTTTACCGAAAATACCGATACCTTTCGGAACGAAATACCTTCTTCAAGTTCTTGACCTCGTATACCGACAACCGTCCGATCTGTATCCTCGTACCGAGTAAAAAAAAACACACATATCTAGCCACCCTCGTATGTCGTTTGATTTGATTTATTGTTTGAAGGACCTATTTTCACACACCTCAAACCATCTTAAAGTAGTAATCAAATAGTATTTACCAATCCTTTGGGGTTTGAAAAAAAAATACAACAAACTTACATTGAATAATCTATTTTTGGTAGCTTCGTAGGGTCTTTTAATAAAGAAAAGGTATCGAATGACGATGTAAAGGTCTCAGTTTTAAATATTGCTACAAAATGAGTTCGTTCAAGTCCAATATGAAGGAGGATTCCAAAGAAAATTGAAAAGAGTATAGCGATAATATAAGATTTCACCATTGCACAAAGTAACTGCAGAAAAATAACACCTGAATTTATCAACCTGAAGACTTTAACTGGTTCCCACTCACAAAACAAAGAATTCCTGATACGAAAATTAAAATGTTCCTTATTAGAGAGTTTGTGCAAAAATAAAATCTTTGTGTAAATAGCCTGGATTTACCTGGAATTCCCCAAATACAACCAATCACATTGTGTGCTACTGGTATGTTTTCGTAATTTTGACGTCATTCTAGCGGATTTCCCAAAATTGCACAAACTCTCTATTTTCACATTGAGACAGGATGTTTTTTTAAATATTTCTGTCCAGGTTTTCACCTGCATTCCCACAGGGAGGACCTTGCTGGACGGGGTCCAACCTTCTTACCTCTAAGCCCATATCAGAGAAGGAACCACTGCTAGCAGTAATATTTGCGAATATAGTGTGTGTTTGAGTGATATAGTAAGTTCCTTTCAGTAAGTATGGCCTGTGTCCCATCCCCCTTACCACCATCCCACTTATCTAGAGTCTACTAGAGTCAAGTGCTTTTCTCGTGGTGAGATCCTTAGCCCTCCCTTTTATTCCCTATGCACTTCTCACCATACGCACATATTGCCCTACCTTCATCCTATTTATTCAAGCAGGGGTCTTATCTATTTAAATAGTGAGAGTACTTAATAAAGCATTGAATAAGACATACATAGCCTCCCACTCCCGTCAGGCTGTGACTCATGTCCCTTTTCCCCTTTTTCCATCTTCCTTCTGTCTTCTTCTTCCCTTTTCCCAATCGTCCTTCTTCCCCTTCCCCATCGCCCTTCTTACCTTTCCCATTTTCCTTCTCTTTTCCCATATCATCACTCATTCATCTAATATATTTCCCGATTTTACAGTTTCCCCTATTATCCCTCCTGATCTAATGCATTCTCCACATGACACTCAATCAAACCCTTCCTCTTCCTTCAACCTTTCTCCACACTATATTCCAAGATCTGACGTGATCCTCCCAGCAAGCTCACAACGGCTATCCCAATTGCCATCCTATTGAGTCCTAATATCCATTACACTCCTCACCCTCTCTTCTAGCCTTTCATTACCCTCTTTTGTCCCTGGTATTCGCGCGCGGTCTGTCGTACAATCATCAACGTTGTTCGTATCCACTATCACTATAATTCCTTTCTCATAACTCACCATTTACTCTCATTTATTCCGATAATCCCAAAGTACTCACGATCCCACGCACCATCGCAATCTCTTCCGTCACACCCCACTGGATTCTCTGACACTTTCTGTTTGCCTCTTCCTCTCACCAATTGTTCTCCCCACTCTTGCCTTTAACATAAACTCGTCCTCTTTTTCTTTTATCGGATACTTCATTCTACAAACGTTCCCCCTTTCTCTTACGGTTTGCTCCTCCACCGTTACCACTACCGACATTTATTCCGATAATCTGTCTAATCTGTTGGTGTGTCTCCCTGGACTCTGTCCATATATCTCCCGTTCCGCATAATCCCCTTTTCAGGTAGGACATGGACCCTCGCTCGTCTTCCTTATTATCGGGACTTCATTTCACTCTTACGCCCATATCACTATCCATACCATCCCCAAATAGCTGTCCAATAGACCGCTGGGACACACCATTCATCATTTCCCCCATACAAGTTCATCCGCTCTTGATTCTCCTGTAACTTTCTCTTTCATATGTGTAAGGCAAGACTCAACCGAATTCCCAATTCTCGTGTAACTGTCTCATTTTACTTGTCCAATCTCATGCAGGACTTATCACCGAATTCCCC
The DNA here is from genome assembly GCA_001703475.1 of Hydroides elegans. Classification (NCBI taxonomy): domain Eukaryota; kingdom Metazoa; phylum Annelida; class Polychaeta; order Sabellida; family Serpulidae; genus Hydroides; species Hydroides elegans. The sequence goes on from LQRL01185700.1 coordinate 13,804, forward strand.
ATTATCGCCCACCTAAACAATCATCACTTATAATTCAACCAAACAAAACACAATTCAAAGGAAGACGAACTTGAAACCACTACTTAAATAAACAACTTCTTCCTTATCTACCATACCAAAAATGATAAGAACCATAAGTAAAAGGATTTTTTTAAAGTTATTTATTGACTTACCCAAAAATGAGGATGGTAATATTACCTTCTGAAGTTTTGAAGTAAAAATAACAATACAGAGTTTGTGCAAATATAAAAATAAGTGTTTTGTTGTACTTAGAATTAGCATAATGAATCCAATTAGTGTAAATAATTGTATGTTCTGACGTTAACGTAACATAATTACAAAACAGGGCGTTATTATGAAATACATTGAATCGCTCAATCAAAATAGAGAACATCAAATTAGTTGGTTTCAACCTAAAACATTTTTTTTTCATGAGTCTGAAGTTAAAGTAGTTTTCAAATATTGTGGCCAGATTCCATGCAAACGATAAAGTATTTTTTAAAAAGATTGATTATTTTCAATTTAAGATTGAGCTATATGTAACCTTGTTACGACATTGCAATGATAGTTCTTTCTTTATGCTTGTTTTCAAATTAAATTGAATTTGTGTCTGTTTTATGAAAATTATTGAAACCATCTGATCAATATATATTCATTCATTTTTTCTTTATCATTACTTTTTCAAAGTCTTTAAAATACTGAAAGATGGGAGACATATGGCCAAAAGTTTTACAGAAAGATAAACGCATACTCATAAGAAAACACACGACACATAAGGTCGGTACGCCAAATTTAGCTTTTTTATTATCAATAGAAACTTGAATATCGTGATCGTGATTTTGGTTCAAACTTACAATGTAAAATATCACGAAAGATGAATATAACTTGCTCACTGGAAAGTATATGCTTGATTTTAATGCGATCTGAAACCTCACATAAGTGTGAAAATTGTATACATGAAAAGCTACATAACATGGTTAATATTGAAAGAGCAGCAAAGTTCCTAAGTAAAAAAAAATAAGTCTCAAAATTAAGAAAAAAAAAAGGAGTCAGAATAAATGTTTCGAAAAATGAGCCAATGTTGTCGACTGTCATTCTTTAGGTGTTTTATGGATATAAATCTATTATTGTTTCTTCAAAACGAAAGGACTGCTGCTGAATGTATTTTTTTTATTGTAATCATAATGTCACTTATTTCATTGTTCCTTTGCGTACATGTCAAAGATCATGTACACTATATTAATTGATAAGCAAAACAGGTGTTCAGAATACATGGTCATGTTATAGTCGATGTAATTCGTTAGAGATAATAGCACATAGTAAATGCGTGGATAATGTGGGCTCTATATTGTATCACTCGTGACAGCATATAAGAAATATAAAGGTCGAAATATTGTATTTTCATGATTAAAATATAAGGTTCTTTGTTTGCAAATTCACAGACACAAATTAAATATTTAAAGACGCAAAGATTACTATTTCATATGTTTTCTGATTTCATGGTTACAGCTGAATTCAATTTGATAATGCTTTAAACGTGGCATAGATACACCGATGTATTTCATGAAGACTTTTTCAATGATTTTTATAATACAACTTGTATATTTGCTGCGAATGCCACCTAATTTTTGAGCAGTAAATTGTTATAAAAATGGAAAATTTTCATTTTCTGCCAAAGTTATTTAACTCATAAAACCTTTTTTTTAAATAATAGTTTATGAAAACAATTGTAGTACCTAATTTTATCAAAAGAATTTGTTAATTAATATCATAAGAAAGGTTTTTATGTATATATGGGTTTATATCTGAACATATGTTGTGAAATTCGGTAAATTGATGTTCTTAAATGTAGATAAATAGCCGTATCATTGAAAATTTGGTTGATTTCATCATCATTTTATATTGCCGCAATTATTGAGTGTAGTTTCTGTTAGCCTATGATATATTTTACATACAAAGATAATAGGTTTACCTCTGCCTTTACCCGATTAACTATTTGATATGGCGTATGTGATAAGATTGAGTATGATTACAACATAGTTCACGCGCGGAAACTTCAACTCATTATTGTTCTTCCAGTATATCTTCAAAGATATTCAATATGGTAAGGTTGTGTACTTATTAATTTATCTATTTATTTAGAACTTATTGCATATTTTATTTATTGACTTAATTGTATTAATATATCAATATTATTATATCAATTATCAGATCTATTATTTATATTAATTAGAAAGAAGACAAACGCACTTTTCTCCGTCTGTGCGTAGCTATAACTGCTGCTCTGGCTACAGTTCAGGCAGGTTCGTATAAACTTTTTAACACAAAATGAAATTTTTACATATGCATCTGGAGGAACATTTGAGATAGATCAGGAGTACCCAACGAAATATTTTAGAAGTGTTTCTAATATGACCTATTTTGTTATGAAACGAATTCATTTGCAGCTTAAAGTGTTGATATTATTGCTTTAAGTTAAAACTTTATTCTTTGTTTGCCAGCCAGGAAAGCTCGGCAATCGTTGCCAGCAAAACGCTGCCAGCAAAAATAGATACCCTTCAATGCTCCATGCCCATCTAAATGTTCACTGAAATTAGTATATTACCAAGTTTTAGCCCTAATTTGCTCTAACCGAGTAAAATTCATGTAATGATTGCATTCAATCTACCTTACTTCTTGATATAAATCAAAAAGGAAATTTCAGTATTTATTCTATTCTTTAAAATGCCAGCTGGGAAGAAATCCCTGCAGAATATATATTTCACCGAATTAATCGCTTGGCACTCCTAAAAAATGGCATGGGTAATTCTATGGGCGAGCTTAATCGGGCTTTTATATAGATACATTCATATCTTATTGTTTTTAGCTTTTCCCATTTTCAACGACGTCTGTCAAACATAAAGTAACTTGTTTGTACTCTGAATCATTAATCGACAGTCAGCATAATACTATGATTATCCCAGATCTTATTCGTCTGAATATTTCTTTATAAACTCTCCAAAATGAAAATCAAATTAGTTGCCCCATCGGTCATTGATTCATCGAAATGTGCTTGTATATTGACAGTGCCACTGGAACCGAAAAGCGGATGTGACTATGTGGGCAGCTGGGGTGAGTGGAGTGAATGCAAGGGATCGTCTCGGTTGAGTGATTATGTCCCGGAAACTAAGGTCATGACGGATGAACTGAAGGCCGAAGGAAAAGGTAAATATTTTAGAAAATACATACATATTTTGATAAATTGATTATCTATCGATTTTGTCGGTTTTTAATGTTATACATCAGGAAAATTAAGTGGATATATACGTAATCAATATTTTTCCTGTTAATATGGGAGTTTTATGCTATCAATAGTTTGTATAACTTTAGAATTGTCGATGTTTAAATTAACTGTTTAACAATAATAGTTTAAAGACTATCCATGATGCATTTCATAAATATATATATAATGCACCTTAGGTCGCAAGGCCATGCAAAGGATGATGCAGGCGAAACGAGAAGCTTCGAAAGAACGAATGCAGTGTCATGAGGATTCCTCCTGCCATGAGGTTGTTCGGGAATCAAGAGCGGCCGCCGAGTGCACAAATGGTATGGTTGATAGATAAAGACATCGTGTCTGCTTGATTCATGTATTTAATTATTTTTTAGAGGATGTTTTGAAATTCATGTGTTGTGTTTATTATGATCAAACATAAGGATTTTCTTCAACAAAATGCACATTAGCGGACACATGGCGTCTCCAAATGCTTAAAAATATGTTAATGATTTTTTTTTTTCGTTTTTAATCACAGGAATGGCAGGCGGATATCCATGCAGGAATGTGCATCTGAAGTCGTTCATAAACTTTGTCGATCTTGGCTTTACAGATGATATTGAGCCAGGAGAAGAGTAAGATATACTTTACAAGTTAAACATACAGAAACTATATTTAAATCAATCAAGTGTGTCCACTATATTTCATGTGCTTTGTATTCAAATATGTCAAAGTTCGCATGTTTCTAACCTAGACTTGAACCAAGGCTTATTGGGATAATGGCTTTACCATACTTTTGTGTTGTGATCCGCCAGTTTTGAGGGTTTGAATGTGTTTTTTTTATGCGATTCATACCAATAAAGCAAGTGCCTTAAGAAATTATAAGTATTTTTCGTCACATCCTATGTATCCTGGCCAAAAGGTGGAACCCACACACTTATCCCATTGAAGCGATACATGACCATTATATTTTGTGGCAAATGTTGCCCCAATCGATATGATTAATAAACGTTTTCAGGCGATCCGGTAACGATATTTGGGGATGGACCGACCCCCAAGATGGCGAGGAATATGCCATAATGGGAATGTCTGGGGGCTCCTCCTTCATCCGCGTCAATAATGGCGACGACCCGGAAGTACTCGGATTTCTACCTACTCAGTAAGTGCTTATGTCCTACCAAAGTAGTTTGGGTTACTGCTAGTGTGTACATTTTAAAAAAATCGGGTGCTCTGACTCCTCATGAGATTTAAAAGCGAATTCATATAATGCAATGTTGAAATTATGGCGACAAAGTCAAAACCACGCGATGAGATTAATGGTGCGGCCTAGCATCCCCAATTAATAGCTCTGCAATTTCACGGCGTTGTTTTAATTCATAATTGCAGTTTATGATTTGATACTGGCCCAACATTTTGCGAAACTCGTTTTTTTTTAAATGAATTTCGATTATTATATTTTAGCACTGACGCCAGTCTTTGGAGAGACATGAAAGTGGTGAATGATTATGCGTTCATAGTTTCCGAGGCCGCTCACCATGGAATGCAGGTATTGGTGAATTTCAAGTGATGAGAATCCAACCATTAATGTAAAAGCATTTTCGGGAGCAATTCACGGCTTTTTGACGCCGGGGTGAATGTTAAGTAAGTTGATAACGAATTGATATGTCAGATCAAAACACTAAATATGCTGCTTTTGGGTCAAAATAGGGTTAAAACTGAACATTATTGACATGCCCACGTGGTGTCGTCCATATATTGCTAGGATATTCATAACGATTTACAATAGTACGTGAATAATTTTGTCCTGGACACTCGACTCGGAATGATCGAGGTTGTTTTAGAATTACTCACGGAGACGAGCTCGAAATCGTTATGATACATAAAATAGATTCTGAACCTTTCACGATAAATATAAAATTAGGAAATTGTAAGAAGGCTTCCTGACCGAGATCGAGATATAAGCCTTCACAAATACATAACGTTTTCTGAATTAGAACCACCTTTTCTCGATTCCAGATCGTCGACCTCACCCAACTGCGTGGTTTGTCAGCAGATCCGTCGCATCGCATCACTGCATCCCATTATGACGGTGTTGGTTCTTCGCACAACATTGTCGGATTTCCAGAGCAAGATATGGTGCTTATTGTTGGAGCAACACAAGTGGAGTATTATTCAACCAACTGCCGTGGAGGTGCGTTGATACTAAATGAGGGAAGTCGTTGATCTGAAATACTGAATCGTGATTTTGAGCGATATGTACGGCTACTTCATATCAAGCATTCTTCGTTTTTTTTTAATTATATTTGTTGCCAACATATACGGTTGGTTTGGCCTTGCGATGTTGTAACTCAAACAGGATTTCGAGTTTTATGGGATTTTTTGGTACGAAAATTATCAATTTGTATATTGCAAAATAAGTTGATGCTCACTTTATGTTTTAGTCTTGCCTTTGAATTGGGATAGACCATTAAGAATCGACACAAATATCAATGATATACACCAATATCATTTTCTTACTCTCAATTCATTCACATACTGTACTTCTTGCTTCTCTTAGAATCCAAACGGCATTTACGAAGCTCCTATATGTATTACCTTATCTTCAGGTCTGCATATGATCGATGTCAAGGATCCAAAAAACCCGAAGTTCCTTGGCTGCTGGGGTGATGACGCATATATCCACGATGCACATTGCCTGACTTATCCTGACGATGGCCCGGATGCGAGGTACGTATAGAAGAATTCATAGAAGCCTTTTAAGATGAGGGATATGTTTGAGTGCATGTTCATGTACGTAGCACGTATTGGGCATACATTTGCATTGGTTATTTTCCAGAAAAAAATGTATTAACATTGAGTGATTTATGTGATTGTATTTCTAAGCTTATTACAATGCAATATAGACACCATTTCTTGTCATTTCATGTTTCATGCCCTGCTTGATTATACAAAAAGATAGCTGTCCTATAACTAAATGATGTGCTCACATTTAATTATGTTTTTTTGTTTATTTAAATAACATCCCACAGCTATCGAGGCAAAGATGTGTGCTTCAACTTCGCCGAAGACAGCTTTGCGATCGTGGACATCACCCACCCATCCTCGCCCACCCGAGTGTCGCGTGTGTTCTATACTGGCTGCTTCTACAGTCATCAGGTAAAATGGTGATCCGTTATGAATGGCTAGTTGTCCCTTACATGTAATGATGCGTTCAGTGGACCTTTGCGTCTGCGTCTGTAGAATTGGAACTGGTACAACATATAGTAATCCCAGCGGAATTAATACCGCTGGGTTTGCTATATTTTTACCAAATCCAATTACATAGAATCGAAGGGCCACCGAACGCACCATAAAAGTATATCATATTTGTGTCATCCATGTTTGTTGCCTGAAATATATAAACTGAAATAACGACCATACGAAAACCATACACTTGTTGTCGATACATAAAACTCTAATCGAGAACAATATCTTTATGTTCACATAATTATTCTTTTGTACTATATGTTCATATGTTGTATAAGAAGCACTATATTTCGTCAAGGGTTGGGCGTCGGAAGACCTGAGACTGGTTCTCTTGGATGACGAATTGGATGAGAGGGAGAGTCTTGAAAAGTGAGTGGAGAAAATTGCATTTTAACTTGATGAAGATTTAATAATCGCATTTCGCATTTAGCATTATGGGTTGTGATAATGTTGGTGTTGTGTCGATAGGCATTTGAAATAATTGCTTGCTCATAGTTCTGGAAAACCCTTTACGGAAATTCATCATAAACACTTCGTGGTAGGTTGTCTATACCATATCACAGACAGTGCTATTAATGATGCGGTTGCGATTCTTTATGTGAAATATAAATATTTTTAACAGGTACACACAGACATACGTCTTTGATATTACTGATATGCAGAATCCTGTTGTGACTCAAAGATACACATCCAGCCAAACGTCGATTGATCACAATCAATATATCATCGGAAGCTATGTAAGTTAGGTTTTAAAAAATAGGTTTTACTTGTTTAATATAACGTGTAATCCTTTGATCTTACATAAATGTCAGGGCGCTGTTGTATTAAAGCAAAAAAACGTTTTCACGCGACCCGGTCTTTTTCATTAAAATGTTCCAGATTGGTATGGAAAACGCAGTGTTACCAGCCTTGCCTTATAGACTTAAACACTTTTTTTTCGCTTAAATGAAACCATACCCTAAACTCTCAAAGGATATATGAAAACAAAATATATAAAGCGTAACTAAAGCATAAACTACTAAAACCATAAAAAATCTAATAATCTAGTACCCGAATTCGAGACATAACATGCTGCCTTTACTACAGTTTCATGCTTTCCTTATATTTAAGAGCCATCAATCGAACTACGAAGCCGGATACAGGCTTCTAGAGATCGACACGACCAACCCCAAAGTGGTCGATGAGGTGGCTTATTTCGATATCTACCCATCGCGCACCGGTGTTGCTTTCGAGGGAACGTGGAGCAACTACCCCTGGTTTGAAAATGGTACTCTATGTGTTTATATAAACGATATCAATCTCGTAGAATTTTTTTTGTACCTAAAGGCGCGTTCATGCAATTTTTTTTTGCGTGAACAGAAAGAATGAATTGCTATGTTTTTATACGAATGTGGTTTTTCTAAAATATCGGGTTTCATGCTTTTTGTCTGAGCTTTTCGGTTGCGTGAGGGCGGCCTTGCTCAAAATGGTATCCAAACGCATAATATACATAACCTAGGACAGTCATATACTAGACACGATAGCAGGATGTCCTAACTACGTAACCAAAAACCACGTATAAGACTTAACATGCGACGTCCTGAAGGCACGGTTTGTCGAACGGTTATTTAATCCAAATACTCTATGTTTCTTTTCTTTTTTAATGTGAAATATATGTTTTTCACCATTAACGATGGTTTCTTTTTTCAGGAATCATCCCAGTGAGCTCCATCAACGACGGCCTCTATATCATTCAAGTGGACTGGGCCTCGATCCAGGCTGAAAAAGAGGCCAAGGTCAAATACCAGGAGATGCAGCGTTTCCGAGAGGTCAGCGGAAAGGACGATATGTGCCCTGAAGCTGTGCAAACCATGCAATGCTGAGTCGACTTTCAAATGTAATTTCTACAAAAATATGGTTTTCATGATATTTGTGGAAATGAATCAAGAGAATAAAATAATAACAATTTGAACCTCTAAATCGTTTTAATTGCTTCAGAAGCAGAAGAATGCGTTCACGATTGAAGCAATGCATTCATGCATTCTTTAATACTGTTTCCCAGTCCCTCTAAACTCTCGTTTAATTCTGAAAGCTTGAGGCGCTGTATAGCAGGATGGTATTCTTTAAAATCTGTGTAACAGGATAGCATTCTTTAAAGTCTTCATTTCTCGCGTTGCTGTTTTTTTTTTGCATAAAATAGTAAAAGCGTTAGTAGCGGTAGTGTCTTGCGGTGATTTTAAAATCAACTTGCTTGAAATTAAATAGACGGTTATTGAATATGCAAAGAATTCCATGTAAATTAATGACACACACAAAAATATAAAGGTAATATTGAGAAAGCCTATATGATGCTTTCGTAGGTAAATTATGTTGAAGTTAAAGAAAATAAGTTAGAAGTTGTCACAGTCCGGAAGGTACATAAACTAAACGCAATAAAAACACACGAACACTTATAAATATTCATGTAGACGTGTGTTTTTTTATTTCGTCACTTTTTTTGTCATGTCCAGCATGCATTTACAATTTTTTGTATTTTCAACAACACGATTTTTCTGATATTGGTATATGTACTAGGTGTATCTTCTATCAATCAAATGCGTTCGATTCAAAATTATTGTGTAATGAATAAATGAAATATGACCCTTTGAATGAAATTATTTGTCGGCAAGGGTGTTTTTTTATTTCGTCAGGTGGTATCTTATTGTCGCTGTATGTGTTTTTTCAAGCAGTTATTCATTGTTTAATCGAATATAGAGCCACAATCTTGTATAAACGGGGTATATGTAATAGATCCACCGAAAATTTTATTCAAAAATACAAAAAACATTAAAAAATATTTAATAATGTAAAAACAAGGCCATAACTTTATATATTGCCGCTAGAATTATGGAGAATCAATTTGCTACCTGAACCTGATCTCTACAATATGCACCAATCACTATTTCCAATAATAGTGATAATATATTAATTTGACGCCAATACATAAGAGCATTAAAAAGGGGAAAATGTTTGCTTTAATATAATTACTGACACTTTCCTATTGAATAATAGTCCAAATCTATATAACAGTGTGTGTATTATCTATGTATGGACTCTATAACATTATGTGGTGTCTGCATTCTCATTTAATGCACTATTTTTCACATATCAACTCTGTAGAAAGGCCCTCTTTAACTAGGGTGACGAACATTGTATACAACCAACGTTCATGACCGAATTAGCAACTTTTAAGTGATCAAATTTAGATATTTGATTGAAAACAGTTTGATATATCATTCTGTTATATGGATTGTGACTTAAGAATGTGTGTACCAAATAAAATAAAGCTCTAAACAGTGAAAAACAAATAATCAGTTTCACCTGACGAAATAAAAAAACACCCCTTGCCGACAAATAGTTTTATTCAAGGGGTCATATGTCATTTATTCATTGAAAAATAATGTTGAATTCAAGACAAATTATTGATAAGATATACACCTAGTATATATACCAATATCAGAAAAATTTGGCTGTTGAAAATACAAAAATTTGTGAATGCATTTTGGACGTGACGAAATAAAAAAACACACGTCTTTATGGGTGTTAGTGTCATAGAATACATAATTGATTGCATATGAATGGAAGGCACCTTACACAGATTTTGAACTTCAAAAACGATCTATCTATAGATAGTCTATATATAGCTCTTATATATAATGTGCATGTGATAGAGAGTTTCATTAAAGCGACTCTTTATCATATTCTTAGTAGTAATCAACATGATGATTATTTAAGGCTTAAAATAAAATCTACTCTACTCTATCATGATCACCAGCATGAAAGTAATGTCACACTGTCATGTTATTTACATGCACATGTAGGTGCGGTATAAACTGTATTCTTATCATAACCTATACGTATCAAAACTTTAATTTGTAAACGATAAACCATAACTATATGAGAAGATATATATGTGAATATATATAACTGTATCGCGACAATTATATAAAACCTAATCAGCCGATTTCATTTCTTTGGCAAACATTATTAATTCTTTTAATATTCAGTGTTGATATCACAAACCAACAGCACATGATAAACGGACCCAATCAGCAACTTCTTCTGATAGTGCATCGCCACTGTTGTCAAGGAGATCTCCGTCCCTTTGTTCCTATAGAGTTCAGTGACCTCTCCGCTCGGGTCTCCGTTTTTATCGATCTTAACCGAAAGGACATGCGAGCCAGCGATACGATTATGGGGGTCATCGAGATAGAGGAACGAATCATAAGCACTTGGCTGGCAGCCAAGCCATAGTGAGCCATCAGAGGGCTCAACCTGGATATTGTCGATCACTGTGTCAATATGGAGCATGTGTGAGCGAGTTATGTTTGTTGGTGAGTGGATGTCGAAGGTCTGAAGCGCTAGGTTGCCGATGTCAGCTAGATATAACTTCTTCTTATCGGTTGAGATGGCTAAACCGTTTGGAATGTGGAGCCCGTCTTGAACGATGGTGACTTTATTGGTGTCACCACTGTACATTCCGATATTGCCAAAATGTAAATCTAGAAAAATTTCTAACTTTGCCAGATTGGGGTTATCCTTCCATTTGTTGAAGTTGGTGAAAAAGAAGGACCTTTCGTCGACCGCTATAACAGAGTTCAAGTTGGTAAACAGCGAATCCGTTATACTCTCCAAATGGGTCAACGTTTTGGTTTTAAGGTCAAGGGCAAACCTCTCTACTGACTCGTAGGGATCGTGGTTAACAACATAAACAAAAGTTTTATCGCCTTTAATGAGAATGTCGATTCCGTGTGGGTTGAATTCATCGGAAACACGTTTAGCATCCTGTTTCAATTTGATTGTTAACTCCTCGAATGCCTTGGGCTTCTTGAAATCAAAAAGCAGAATCTTTCCTTTCTTGTTTTGAAAATGGTCAACCATAAACCGTAGGCCAGAACTGATCAATACCTGAAAAAATAGGGAGAACACTGCTATTACAATGTACTTTACAAAGAAAATGCATTACATAACAATGAAGGTATATTTTGCCTACATGTATACTAACTTGCATGAGGACGATACCATGCATTGATTGCAACTCGTATGGCTCTAGTTACGTACATGCAATTTATATTGATGAACAATGACGAGCAACTTAACATTATTATAAACTTACAATATCAATATATGTATTCTTGATAATTATTCATAGTTGAACTCAGTCATAAAGTAAACATCGTGATACAAACTAGACAACAATATTGTGAACCCTGATATATACATCTGCAACAAAAACAGATTTTGAAGATATTGCGAACGTTTCGTTTGTGACCGCTATCCTCACTTCCTTAGCCTGGGGTTTAGGCACGTCGATCCCTACCACTTCGGGACCCTTCAGCCCATGATTGAAAATACATTTCAGTCTTATCATCGAGAACCGTCGGTCCCTAATCGAGACACTCCGGCTTCTCGCAAAAGACTTTCCCCCCTCTTCTTAAAAAAAAACATACCTGTCCATTTGGTAAACGGGCAAAATCCTCGGATCCTTCGACGCCAGGAACCACGTGGCATGGTCCAGGTTTGTGGTCGAAATTGGTGAGTATCGGTCTAAACCACCAGCTACGAAATAAAAGAGCACATGGCATTATAATAAAAAATACGTAAAGGGCGTGTAATTCATCAGAACATCCTTAAATTGGTGATATTCAAATGAACCTCAAGTTACCACTGGTTACTGTAAAACATTAGGTCATATAGACTTGAAAAACATTGATCAAACGTGGACTATGTATGACGTCGCTTCAGTATGCTCAGATATACCTTTTGCTACATGTACATGTCGATACTCACATTTTCCTGTAAATCCTGGTCGCAAGCACACACATCACCAACAAGAGAAGTGCATTTCTCATAAAACCCATTCTGTTTTTTTTTAATGTTTTATATTTGTTTTATATTCTTTAGTTTTTATCCTGGTTGTTTGCATAAACAAGCCTTATAGAAATTCTACTTTATGACCCAATTCTTTTTCGAACTTTCGTGTATAATAACAAGTAGAAATCTATAGACTTCTATACTAAAGTTCCTTGTATTTCGAAAAGGGTCGAACATACAGTCTATCACAATTTTTATGCCCAAAACAGCACTCTTCTTAGTAGATCAAGGACGTTTT
>LQRL01185700.1:26442-41824 GCA_001703475.1 Hydroides elegans
CGTTTCTACTTGAAGGCACGTTGTCCTCTGAATAAGTGTTGTTTTAAAAAGGTTTGTTGATATATTGAAAATATAACCATTGAGGTCTACATTTTATCTCATAATATATTATGTTGTTTTGTGGTACATGTCATGAACAGTCCTAATTGACAATGCGTAACCAATCGTCAAAACTACGGTTCTGTTATTTGACGTTGTTGTGTAGGACGCATCGAATCTATTTATTGCTATTTAGGTCTACAAATGGGAAGATAAAACCGACATGAAGTCAGACGCTCACTAGACGCTTCGACGCAAAGTGAGACAGAACGTTCATTTAAGATTAAACTGTAACGTTCTTTCTAATGTCAAGTCTATATATATGTTGTAGTCAATCTGTGAAAACCGCGTATGTTGACATTCGCTGAATTTTTCTGTCAATGTCAACATACGCTGGTTCACTCAGCGAATGTCAACAATGCCTAAAATTTCCAGGCATTGTCAACATACGCTGAAATTCACCCCGAAAAATTACACAGATTGACTTAAATAATATTCGAGAAATAAATCATGTTCGCAAAGCAACAACACGCATTAACTTTGATGTATTAAATATTATTGAGTTGTTATGCTTTGGAATCAACTAAGTCTCAATAATAGGACTATGTAAGGTGAATATAAAAGACCTTTAAACATACAAATAAGAGCGTTTCTGGATTCGATTGCACAATTGCAATTGTAATCTAAGCATTGTGAAATATGGGGGTTTCTTTAACATAATTCCAATTATGTGTGTTGAATATTGCTAGCAATGCCTGCTCCTTTTGATAAATCTTATCAATCCGCAATTGCCTATTTCTCTGTCTTTTACACATGATGTTCATAGAGGGCATTTTAATACATAATATAAACGTTGTTCGATTCGATTCCATGATTGCAATTGAAATTCGAGCATTATGACTTATGGGTTTAGTCCATACTATAATTCGAATTATGTACTGCACATTGCGATCTATAAATGATCCTTTAGATAAATCTAATTAAACCACAAAAGCATTATCTTGGGTCTGTTAAACAATTATCACAAACGAAGCATAACATTTCACAACACTAATCCTATTATTTAGCCTTTATTATTTTGACCTATATCTTTGATCTATTTTAGTATCAGTTTATTACCATATGAAAATACATGTAATTCTTATGCATAGTGTGGATTTCAATAAGCATACACTACGTTTAGCCTATCGCAATAACTTATTCATCGAAAATCATATCAGTCAATCTGTGTAATTTTTCGGGGCAAATTTCAGCGTATGTTGACAATGCCTGGAAATTTTAGGCATTGTTGACATTCGCTGAGTGAACCAGCGAATGTTAACATTGACTGAAAAAAAAAATCAGCGAATGTCAACATACGCGGTTTTCACAGATTGACTACGACATATACATGTATATGGCCTAATCTATGCCGAACGTACATGTACTTTGATACGCATTTAGGGTGTGTTTCCACGGCGGTTCTGCAACAAAAGCAAAACACTTTTTGTGTTTCCACGGCGGTTTCTCACAAACCTTTTTTTTGTGATCGTACAAGCATTTTTGCATTTAAAATTCAATGAAATTTACGTTCTGTCACAAAAAGTAAAAGTTCAATTCACATACGATTAATCAGGACATGGAAAGTCTGGTTAAGAATTTGCAACACTTTGTCAAAATGTCAAACATCAAATCAAAATGTTGCCTTTTACGACATACAAAGTTGGAAAGTCAACAAAAATCTCACAGGTTATTCCAAAACTCAGGGGGCGTTTTGTCGAAAAACGCAAATTCATTTATTTAAATGTCAAACATTTATGATTCGGGTGAGAAACCGCCGTGGAACCACTTTTTCCATAGAACATAGCTAGCTTTTCCGGAGGTTGTGAAAAATATTATAAAGAAAATAGTGAAATAAACGAGAAAAATCCACTGGCCTTTTCCGCCGTGGAAACACACCCTTAAAGCAGTGTCTCGGAACAGAGAGGCTGAGAAACTGGATGGCATGCTCAAAATTAAGCTCCGGACTATATCAATGTATATATAGTCTTTTTAGATGCAAAATATTGATTTCACGAAATGATGAAGAATTCTTTATCGTAGCAATGTCTGCTGCAACGACTGAATAGGGCGTCTCACTTATATGTTTATGGGTTCGAACGTTTATGGGTCAACCGAAATTCTATATGTGTATAGATGTGCTTTCAAGCGTTTTGGTAGTCTAGGACACGAGTTCGGAGATGTCCTTAATGAATTTGAATGCATCTATAAATGTCTGTAATATACAATTTGGCAAATATCTTCACTTCTAAATGCACAACTAGAATAGCATACAAGCTGCTTTGTTTTGTTTAGAACTTTTAAAATTTATTCTTTTTAACATTTTTGCTTTTCGGTTCCAAATATAGCAAGCGGTTAAGATATTGCTCCTAGAGATAATCATGCATATTATTTGCAAAGAATGCGGTCAAATCATTTTTTTTTAAACCTAAAACACATCTTTTATAAGTGCGTTGTTCTAAATTTATCTGCGTTGGTTATGTATCGCTTAGCTTTGACAAGATAATACAAAAGTGTGCAATGTCTAGTCTCTTTTTAAATTACTTGATGCGTAAAAACAGAAATATATGAATGTTTTTTTTTTACAATTTGATTTTAACTAGTGATTGGTATAAAAAGCAAAAGTTAATACCCGCCACTGTTAACCAAATTTATAAAATGCTAAATAAACGTGAAAAATACAAGAAATTCAGGGCTGTACCTTGGCGGTCGCTAGGTCGCATATGCGACCCGAAAATCGCCCGTGCGACCTGGGACTTTTGCCAGGTCGCAGACCGTGCAACCATCTTCTCAGAAGCTGAGTCATGTCCGTTGGGCCTTATTTCGATATTTTGTTCACAGTTCATTTAATGTTAAGTGTGAATATTTTTAAGTAAGCTGGCAAATATTTACAGGATTCATTTGCTTTGTAATTCGCAGTTATTGTGTCGCTTCGAATACGCTTCAAATTAGTGATTCCTTTCAACCCATATTTGAAAGCTCATCAGGAAATGATTTATTCTCCTGCATAAAACCGCTCACGCCTTCGGCGCTCCCCTTCAAAATTAAATATTTGAACAGGTAGCCCGTCCGAGCTTAGATGACATTTAATTTTCCCCCGACCTTATAAAGCACGGGCCCGAACAAAAGCCAGGTGGGCAGAACATGTACATTCATATGTATGGGGCTTGAAAAAATCGGGAAATTCCGAGCCCTACATCAGGGGCGGATCTGCAATAAAAAAAACGCGCCCCCCCCCTTTCACTCCTATATTAAATCGAACGATTTCTTGTTCGGCTCCATATGTTCTATATGCGAAATATTTAAGAGTGTCAAATGAATCCCTATTTAATCTTATGAAAAATGTCAATTGCGACCTGAAAATCCGCCGTGCGACCTACACTTTTCCGCAGGTCGCACGGCTGCGACCTGGGATTTGAGTTAAGATACAGCCCTGGAAATTTTCAAAATAATTCAAACCTTCAAAGCGTCGTTTCATGGTATGTAGACGTGAGAATCGGTTACGGTCATATGAAAAGCATCATTAATAAACTTTGAACCTCGATTTAAAGAAAACCACTGTATCGATATATCTAAAAAATCTATGGAGTCTAGGTATGTTATTGGACAATAAAATTGTAAATTTACAAATCATTCCATTGAAAAATAAATCATTGAGTATTAAAGTAAAAAATATTTTGTCGTTCAAATTGAGAATCTATTGCGGTCAGTCTCAATCAAAGTACACTTTTAGACCAATAAGCCTAGCTGATACCAAGATTACATCTATCATGAATATTGTGGATGACAAGTGATCAATAAAATCAATGTATAAGTACTATTGTACTAGTTGTATGGTACTATTATTGAGACTGACCGCAATAGATTCTCAATTCGAACGTCACCTTGTTTCATGTTATTGTGCCTCAAAGAGTTATTCTTGATAGAAACGTTCTGTAAATTAAACTTTGTACTGTCAAATAACATACCTAGACTCCGTACAATTTTCAGTTATATCGTTACAGCAGTATCTTTTGAATTGAGGTTTAAAGTTTATTTATGATGCTTTTCATATGACCGTAACCGATTCTCGCTTCTATATATACATGCCATGTAGCATATATGCATTTCTAAAATCGTGTTATATTAATCTCATAATAGAAATGTATATAAGTATATTTTTTTTTTATCCGAAACACCCGAGAGTCTGGTATGTATCTTAGTATACAGTTTTAATTTCACAAAGCAACAATTTATCAAACACCGAACCAATCAACAGCTTTTTCTCATAATGCAAAGCCACCGATGACAATGAAATTTCAGTCCCATTATTGCGATAGAGTTCAACGATATCACCCGTTGGGTTTCCATGGGTATCCGTCTTTACCGTTAAGATATGCGAACCAGTGATACGGTTGATTGGATCCTCGAGATAGAGCAGGAAGTTCCAGAAACTGGGCTGGCACCCAAGCCATAACGAACCATCAGTTGGATCAACTTGGATGTTGTCAACCATGGTATCAAGATGGAGCGTGTACGAGAGGGTAAGGTTTGTTAATGAGTTAATATCAAATGTCTGGAGTGCAAGGTTTCCGATGTCAGCCAGATATAGCTTTGTCTTATCTGTTGAGAGGCCCAAACCGTTTGGAATGTGGAACCCGTCTTTAACAATGGTGGCTTTGTTTAAGTCACCATCGTATGCGCCAATATTTCCTAAGTGTAAATCCAACCATATCTCAAGCGTGATCAAGTTGGGACTATCTTTTGAGTAGAAGCAATTGGTGAACAAGAACGATCTTTCGCCAACTGCTATAATTGAATTTAAGTATGTAAACAGAGGATCCCTTATGCTCTCCAGATGGTTCAACGTTTTCGATTTTATATCCAACGAAAACCGTTCTACAGATTCATAAGGTTCGTGGTTTACAACATATATGATGGTTTTATCGCCTTTTATAAGAACATCGATACCATGGGGATTGAATTCCTCTGAAACGCGCTTGGCATCCTTTTGCCATTTGATCGTCAGTTCTTCATATTTATTAGGTCTCGCGAAATCGAATAGCAGTATCTTGCCTTTCCTATCGGGAAACTGACCTGGCATAAAACGCAGTCCTGAACTTATCACCACCTGAAATATTGAAAACAAAAGTTAAATTGAAAAGTGGCCTTGAATAACGTACATTGATGTATACAAAGGTTTTCACTTATCAAAAACTAAATATTTTAGCCAGTCGCTTATACGTTTATGGATATGAGAATAAAAGCATTCTTATATGTACTGTAAGATTATAATGATTATAGATAACAATTCATAATGATGTAGAACCCTAATGTAAAATCAATGATACAATGATCCTAGCGATCGCTGTTGTATTGTTTTAACTGAGAAAAGTGTATATCATTATAAATTACTATTGGTATATAACCAGTTTTGTATGACCGCACTCCCGCCAGAGTGTTCCTCACCATTTTACATTTGTTGTTAGGGTAAGGTTAAGCTCGGCGCATGATTTTAAGTGAAGCGGAGAATATGGGTCCAGACCATGAAAAGCAGCACTTGCCTGTCCATTTGGTAAACGAGCGAAGTCCTCAGCGCCGTCAACGCCAGAAACAGCATGACATGGCCCAGGTTTATGTTCGAAATTTGTCACAATTGGTCTAAATAACCATCTACAGATTAATTGTAATTAATAAAGGAATCATTATTAAAAGATGAACTGGTAATTACACAACAAACATTCTTCAAAGTTTTATATTATTTTATCCGCAACGGGATCAATCCCATTACATAAAACGATAATCACAATTCAGGCCTAGTAAATTCCACCGTTTTACCTTATTTTAATAAAGGAATGTACATGAAATTGTAAATAATAGATAATCTGTATATATATACACTGTATATAAATAAATAACATAAATCTTCGCATGCTATTATATATGCCTCCATCGGTGAATCTATCATGACTTCGTTTAATTTTGCAGGAGAGTTATTATATAGAAAATTATTCATCACGAAGAAAAAAACTAGCTTTATAAACAGCATCCCAGGGCCTTACCTTGGCGGTAGCACGGTCGCTTATGCGACTACATTTTGAGTCGGGCGACCAACTTTTCAGAGTTAGTCGCCCGACGCGCGACTAACTTTTTGGGTTATATCATATAATTTCCGGGTTCAATCGATTATTTGTGCAAAAAAACTTGTTAATTTTCTTCAAAACTAAAATTTCGCTCGCGCCTTCGGCGCATGATTTTAAATGTTGACTTTAATGATAAATCATACGCATGATGAACATTGACATCCGTCGACAGTAATTCTCTCTTATAAGCATTAAGTGCGTTATTTCGTCCAAATTTGTCCATCTTTTACGTAGCAACAGTTATTTGGTTGCTATGAACACATGTTGTATTTGAATGTTCAAACCAACTAATATAATGGCGTCCTGTTATTTATTACATTTTTTTTCGCTTATTAAGTTATTTTGATTTTGTTTTTGGTTTCTACAAGGATGGCTTTATCAATTTTACATACTATGAATCGATTTCGAGATAAAGTCAATGAACACATTTCGATCGCGCCGTCGGCGCTCGTATTCTTAAATCTTGCATCTAAATCATAATTCAACCCAATCAACTATGTTCTTTAAGGCAGTGGATCGTGTATTGAGTCGGTTATATTATGATCTTACTGAGTATTATTAACGTCCCTTATGACAAAAAAAAATCGGGCGACTAACTTTTCGGTCGGGCGACTAACTTTTTGGAGTTAGTCGCCCGAGCGCGACCATCATATTTCGGTTAAGGTAAAGCCTTGGTGCCATCCGGATTCTAGGAATTCTTCTAGTGGAGTCTACTCACAATTTTCTGTACACCTTTGTAGCTAACAAGCCGATGGCCAATAAGAGCATTGTATTTCTCATGAACCCCATTTTAACTTCTTGTCTTGGTACCTGAACAAAATGTAAAACGAAATTCTGTGTCAATAATTTGAGGGTTCCATGCTAAAATAAAGATTTCAAAATATAAATGTGTTTTTTTTAAAAAACGAAAACGACTCCAGAAATGTATTAAATATATAATTTTAGGAGCCTATTTGAATTATATTTATATATATATTATATAGCGGGTTTCCTCGCCGAAACATTTTAATCATAGGCTAAACCTCAAATGAAGAGCTTAGAGCATAAATATGTTTAGTGCGAAATCATAGTTTTGAGAAAAACCGCATTAAAAGTTCCTGATTTTTGTAACAAAATATTCAACACCTTTATTGAATAAGAAATATTTATGCACTGTAATAAAATTTGCAGTTAACTTTTTCGTTATAAAGAGAATATAGGTATTTTACATGTTTATCGCGTAAGGGTTCAGTCATCGGGCAGCGGCAAATTTGCCGCAGACCCCATAATTTGGTATAAATGATCTGCGGCGTGGCGGCGTGCAATTTGGTATAAATGATCTGCGGCGTGGCGGCGTGCCGCTGCCCGATGACTGAACCTTAAGACATATTTGTGCAGCAAACATTTTAACTTTGCTAGAGTATGACACATTGTTTGGGAATAACAAATTTTTGCAATAAAGCTTGTGCAAGTAATACCCTGAAATACACGGTCAAAAACCAATATTTTGAGAATTTTCAGACGTTATATTTTTCAATAAATGTTCATCGTATGAGCTTAATACTCATAAAGACGTTAGTTCACATATCAAAAATATTGACTGTGCTGTTAACTCAAAAACATGTTTTTCGCACTAAACATGTTTATGCTCTAAGCCATTCAAATGGTAATTCTTTTATTTCATGAAACGATTCAATCAAGCATAATATAATAAATGATAGTTTTACCTGTAAGCATTTAATTGTTGTTGAGTTTTGTATACTAAATTTGTATTAGCCGTTTTCTGGAAAAGAAACGAAAATTATTTTCTTTCTTGATTTTCAACTTGTGTAAACAAACTAATCATTTCTTAATTCTTTCAAGAAATGACTTCCTCCACAATCAATCAAGAACCACGTCGCTTATTATAAACTTTGTAGGTAACTAAAAAAAATCCATATATCATACCGCTTCTAATGGATTTGTGAAATGTCTACATAATTATGCTAGTTTATATAAAATATATCTATAATTATATTTTTTCATAACCATATGTAAATGACAATGATACACAAGGTCACCAAGAATTGAGTTGCAAACAAAATAAATTTTAAGACTTATCCCAAATATAGGATGGTGGAAAACGTGATACACCAAGATTATAAGATGATCATTATTCATGTAGTCTAGACCTATCAAAATATCTATCAAATTTGACGAAAAGTATGAATGGTGCATTTATGATAAGCATATTAACTTAAGTATTGTCTCATGTTATTCGACGTCTATGCCTTTATTTTTTTAATGTTGTTGCGTGTTTATATATAACCAGGTAGGGCACCTCATGACCTTACTTTTAAAAAGTGATAATTTGAGAGCTTAAAACATCGCGACATTTTGATATATACAATAACAATCCAATTTAGAAGAGCATTTTTCACCAAAAAAAATGTTTATATTTTTTTAGCTAGCTGGCCTCATAATCCTCATCTAGGCAGCTCGAATTCAGAGAGCTACACCTTTTGTCAAAAAGTGAAAATCGAAATACTAATATGTTATACACATTGTTCAATAATTTTCAATTTAGAACACCTAGCTATATGGCTATATAGACATTTATTGAAAAAGCTGTTCTGTAAATTCTTGTAGCTAGACCGCATTTTTCAAAAGTGTGTAGCTAGATCAAGTTTAAAAAAGGAACGCCATTTTGAGGAACTCTTCGTGGGCTGCTCTTCAACCAGGGTGCACCTTTATCCAGAAATCGAGTTGCGCGACAGTCATCCAAAACGGCATCCAAAACGCACCGGCAAAATGACATCCGCATTTTTATATGTCTGTTGATCAAATACAACTGCACAGTTTGTGTTCAAACCAAATTAGCATTGGCACTAGCGCAAGTGACACCCGCCCGGACGAAGCGACAGTCGCATATACGACGAATGCGACCGCTAACGTGCGACCTTTGTAATAATCGTTACATTGCAACATTGACCTAATATCCTCGGTTTCATGTACATTTATGATAAACATGCCGATCTTAAAATATTTTCCTATAATGTCATGCTGTTTTCCCTACAATTTTGTTTATTGTTTTTATTCTATTGCGTGTTTGTATGTTTTTCGTCGCAATATTGACCTTGCACCTATTTTTTTTTTTCGAATGTAATCAAAGGATTATCATTTTTTTTCAAATTAATCATTATTTAGTAGCAATTTATCTGCATCTTAGGAAGGGAACCACACGACACATTCTTCAAAAAGTTGTAAAATCACATTAAATCAACATTAAAATTACGAACAACAAAATAATGGTTTACGAACATTAACATTTTGCAACAAGAGGTTCACTTTGTTCTAGTCAGCTAGCCTGTTCCTCGTTCTCTAGCCAGCTTGACGCAAAAAAGATACACCTTTTCCTAAAATTGAAATGTAGGATATTACTACATTAGTTATCATATATTGCAAATAACAGTTCAATAGACAATTGCAAGCAACTTATTTCGAGAAAATCATTCTCACTACTTTGTACAAAAACAAGGAAATAATAAAAGGGGGTTTCCTCAAAATGCTTAAAGTTAGAAAGAATTTTCTCAAATTTTCCAAGCCAGTTGGATTTAGGTGGTGAACACCGTTTTTACGGGGGACAGCTCGCGGGGTGTTCTTTATATCAAGAAACGCCAAAATAATTAGTATAATTGAAGGGCACCCCATGATACATTTTTCGAACACTTTTTAACAACATTAAACCAACATTGCATTAGCGACCAACAGCAAAATAATGGTTTTCAAACATTAAAATGCAAAAATGTGTCCCTTTTCTTCTAAGCCATCTGGGCAGTTTTTTCCCTTTCTAACCAGCTTGGAATAGAAAAGTAACACATTTTGCGAAAATTGAAATGTTGCATATAACTAAATTACTTACCATTAATTGTAAATAACAAATAATTATACTACTACAAGCAAGTTTAATCTATTTTGAAGCAATTCGAAAAATACTACAGGTACCTATAACGAAAATTAGAAAAAAGATATTAAATAAAAAGGTTTTCCTCAAATCTCCAAGCTAGAAAGTATTTTCTCAATATTTTCATGCCGGCTGAAATTTGTTCGGAACACTCTTATGGGGAACAGCGTTCTTCATAATAATCTGCGATCGTTTCGTTTACGAAAATCTCGCATGTATTAAAACCAGACGACTTTCTTTTCCAAAATTACCTTTTTTTGTTTTTGTTCGACACGTTTCAGAAAATAGAGACCAAACCATACTGCGAAAGGCGAAATCATTGTAGACATACTCACCATGGAGCATGCGTAGTTAAAATAGTAATTATTTCTTTAGTTATTTTGAAAATATTGATCTTTAAGCACAACCAAACGCACGTTTTAGGCACCGTTTTAATTGTTCATGTGAATATTACTATGTTCAAGTATTCTACATATAAAATTAACTTTTGAAAACAAATATAACATGTTAGTTTATAACGGCGAAAATAGTTGTCAAAGCTATCAACATTAAATTGGGCTTAGAAATTTGGTTTTGTCTAATGAGAAAACCGTTTTAATTTCTAATTTCTAATTTGAAAGTAGATGATCGCAGATACTTGTGCTCTTTGAGCATTATATCCATCTTGTTTTGAATGATATTTTTCGAAAGAAATACATGTATATATGTATACATTAAATTTCACTTTATATTTTTTTAACAAACAAATAAAGAAATAGGTTGCATTAGAGTTAGAATTGAAAATTTAGATTCGTTTCCTAGTTCAATGTCGCAACTGTCTTTTAAAAGCTATTTAGTTTAACAATATCCATTTGCATAGCCTATGAGCAATGCCTTTTACATGTCTTTCTAGGAAAATTAACTTTAAACTATTTATTATGCCTATTATACATGCATCGAACCTTAAACAATAAGTGTGCTTCCATGGAAATATGCAATGATTGGGGTTCTCCTGGATATATATGTTAGTAAATCATCAACTGCAATACATATCAATCAAATTGAGATATAGAGACTATTATATTATTCAATAACACACATTTTGCGTCCCTCACATCATCCCCTCGCCAGTTTCACACACTGCATTTAAAATATACAAAAGGGTTGCAGAGCGAAAGATTCATAATATATTTACAGGTAATAACGAAAATAACGCCTTTTATAGGACTATGTTGCTAATCCAGAGAAATATTGCAGTCCATCAAATCCTCCAAAGCATGGTCTGAAATCTGCAATCTCTCTTGCTTAAACTACCTTATATTGATGGCACGTCCTTCGGCATGCTAAATCGTTCATATATGATCTGTTCATTTGATTTTAATATTGAAAGATATATATATGGTTTATTTAAACCAATTAAGGTAGCGATTGACAAACTTAAGAAGCCAGTGTCGACTCCTGACAATGGTCGTGATACAACTAAAAAGGTGAAAGCTATCAAAACTCTGAGACAAATTATTGCGAAAATTAAAAACATTGCAAAAAAACATGCAATTAAGTTACTCGAGTGTGAAAGTCAATTAAATAGC
Source organism: Hydroides elegans (assembly GCA_001703475.1). Taxonomy (NCBI): domain Eukaryota; kingdom Metazoa; phylum Annelida; class Polychaeta; order Sabellida; family Serpulidae; genus Hydroides; species Hydroides elegans. The sequence continues at coordinate 38,133 of LQRL01185700.1, forward strand.
CTAAATGTTGATGTGAAATGTGTGTTTCTCACATCCCTATGCCGCAGGTGTTCCCAAGATTGGCGTTGATGTTTTGGGTGTAAAACCTATTTTCATATTGCAAGGTACTGCCTGTATGCTCGTCGTAAAAGTACACTCTCAGGTCAGTCAAGAAATCAGCAAAACGACGTGTTTGGCACCGCGCATATGAGTGCCTATAAAACACATAAAGCGTCGGTGGTGAATATGCCATTCGCCAGCGTGGGGAACGACGAACTAAACAGCTCGTGTCGACTCCTGACCCTGACCGCGATTCGACGAAACAGGCAAAAACTATCAAAAACTCTGACAAACTCATTGCGGAATCTGAAAACCACTGCACAGGACTTGCAATGAAGTTACTCGAGTGTAAAAGTCAAATATATAATCTAAATTGTAATTAAAAGAACTTCAAGAAGAGAACACTGAGCTCCGTAAACTCATGCCTGCTAGAAAGAACGAATGGCGTACACAATTTCAAACGTTTTGAAAACAGTGTGCAGAAAAAAAGGTGAAGGAGAGGTTCTGTTGGGTCTCTTTACCAAAACTAATGATATCTTTGACAGCACCAACAATCAATTGAGGTCGGTAATCGCAACACCATAAGAATATATTGGCAAATATGGCACATCGTTGTCGAGGACTCGGAGATATCATCAAACAAAATATCATATTCAACCATTTCTCGTACATCACAAGGTCACGGAAATAGCACACAAGGTCAGCTAAGGAACGCACAAATCAACCAAGGTCAAGAATATCGCACACCACAAGAATCGGTAGCGTATTTGCGCATGGAAGACCAAGGAGGCAGTTATACGGACAAAGAAGGGAATCTGTTCCCAAATCAATAGTCTTAGTAAGCTAAGATAGGCAGATATATTATAGTTTATGCATGTTTTTAATTAAATATGGTTAGCACCTAACAATCAAGTTCATCTTTTTGCAAAGATAATATATTGTTTCATTCATAGTTTCATAAATTGCGAATTATTTCCTACAAGTGTTACAAGATATATAACTCTTTACTATGTTTTAAAATGATTATGTGGACATTCATATTTTATTTTTGGTTAACGCTTCTTTTCGAAACGTTTGAGCTTTCAATCGGCAGAGAGGGATGTCGCATTATTTTTCATTCGTCAAAGATATGATTTAATCGTGAAAATCCTAGCTCGTGTTTTGTCAATTATTGGAAATTATGCTGTACTAAAATGTATTGTACATGCGTCGACTTTAGGTCGGTCCCTCGTTTTTTTATAGTTTATGCCTATGTTTACTCATTTGAAAGGATACGATGAGATGTTACATTTTACATACTCTTAAAGTATATAGTATGGCCAATTAGAGCTTTTATTATGGGCGGTGTTAGACAGTATTTTCATAATGTATTATCTTGTGTTAAGTGTTTTGTCTTTATTTAGCATTGTTATTTTACTATTTATTTGCGTGATGGACGGGTCCTTATAACGATCGTCGAAACTCACATTCATTGAGATACCTTTTGGTACAAGAAGAGTCAATGCCTCTAAAATATTTGTTTATGAAATCATAACGAATAATACGGAATCTCGTTATTTCGACAATTTCTAATCAAACGGAACATTATAAATTTACAATGATGTGTCAATATGAACCACCACTTTCGAAATATATGACTTTATTTATATAACTATCTCATGTATGACATATTATGTTAGACATATAGGAAACTGTAGTTAAAGACATATAAATTTATAAATAAAAGGAACACAAAACATCCCCGTTTTTAGTTTACCATATCAGAAGTAGCTAGCAAAATATGGACAAAGTGGGATTTGTATGAGGTCAGCGATATTACAGATTATTTCAAAGTTGCTTGGGGAGGTTCAAGGCGCTTTAGATTAACATTGTAATTTGGTTCGCAGTCTCAGAAACTACTCGACGGTAGAATACATCTTTTATCTTTTTAGAGAGCTTGGACAGAATATTTTTATCGTATTAAAGTATGTTTGGAGTGTATAGACATCACTTTCAACCGTCCACCAGAAACATCGCAAAAATAATAAAATAAACAAAAACCATGCCACCTTAGGTGGATGACTGAAAGTGTTTCTAAAATAACTGTAAAATACGTTATTAGACACGGCTTACGAAGTAAACCGTGGTTTGTGCGATCACTACGTGTTGGTTAGTTAGTTGATTATGTTGTTAACATCTGACCCTTCTTCCCCTACAGTTTTAACCGATTCTTTTAATTTCCCTATGGAAACATCATTAGGTCAACATCTATACAGGGTGTGCCTTCCATGTCGATCAAGCTTACGTAAGGCCTTCTATAAGCAAAATTGTCCTTACATTCTGATATTTAGGAACTCAATCATATTAACGATAATAGGGGTTCATCTGCTTTGCCATTCACATGTCACATGGGAGCGTATTTATATGAAAGACAGAAGGTGCTTAATATATCTCTACCAGTCGGATTAAAATAATACGTTTTCGGGATGACTGTTGTGTACCACTCAATAAATAGATTAAAACCTGCTGTAACCGCACATAATGAATTATCATGCATCTGATATTGATGTCTCAAATACTATTTTGATAAATGATTATACCAGGTGAATCAAAATATATTCAAGTATTATTCGAATGTTTTTTTTTGCTACGCTCAGTTTGTATCTATTTTGAGTACATGTGTCAGTGAGATATATTTAAAAACAATGGTTTTTGCTGCTCATTGTGTGTATCTACAAGTTGATTATAAAATGATGATTTTCATATGTCCGTTTTGTGCATGTTGAATAGTGTTACCGCTATCGCATCTTTAACTTTAACGGTTTTACCCGCGTTGTATATTCGACATTAGATCCCTATGTATTTTGAGTCTGATCTTTGTGAAATAACCTAATAGTATGCGAAACAGATTAAATTTTTTTTTTGGATTCAATATATTTTTTTTGTATGTGGAAAAAACATCTCGTGGTGAGACCTCATGGTAGTTGTACCAAATATGGAAATTGATCCTTTTTTGGCGAAATAGTAAGTTCCCGCATACTTTAATGTTTTACCCTGCGATTTTCACACTTAAACCACCTCTTATTATATAAGAGTAAACTTACAAAAAGCAAGCTGTGACACACTGTCCTTGGAAGTCTTGTTAGATAGTATGGGCAAAAAATGTATTTTTGCGACATTTTGTCAACCGCCTATTGTTGGCAAATTTTTTATAGGCGTAAAGCTATTTTATATATCTACTGGTTCCCTTCAAGTGCCCAAAACGTACTTTTAGCCGAAGAATTTTGCCCAAATTCTCTATTATCCAATCTTTGTTCTACCTTCCGATTATCCGGTCTGACAACAGGCGTAAGCGCCGAACCCCTCCCCTGTAAATGTACACATAAAAAGTAAACAAACTATTCGGAACAATTTGCTGTGTCCTTCACCTTATCAGATGTAAACAAGCATACGTGCAGCAGTTATAAAATTTTTGTATTGCTATAAAACGCAAGTTTTTTTTGTGAGGATATTTATAAATCTCTTTAAATTCAAGAAATTAAGTTATAATCTGACTTGCTCTGCAATTGCCAATGTGTTTTTCGAATAAAAAGTAATACAAGTTGGGCGATAATAGGTAAGTTTAACTTTTTTTCGTGAAACTTCTTTTAAAAAGGGTTGAAATGAAAGGTATG
>LQRL01185720.1:0-10299 GCA_001703475.1 Hydroides elegans
CCCCCCCCCCCCCCCCCCCCCCCCCCCCCGGGGGGGGGGGTCCAGAATAAAAGGAGAGTATTGGGACAGTTTGTCCCAATACTCTCCTTATTCCCCTACTTCGAAAGCAAATGTTTATTTAGAATACTCTCCTATTTTAAATACAATCAGTATAACACCATCTTAAGTATTCTGGCAATGTTTTTCAGGTTCCGCCTCATGATTCATCACCGGGATATCAAGCCGGGAGAGAACTTGATTGACAAATTAGCCTGCTCCATTCAGAACAGCAGAGAATTCATCGTTGTCATCACACAGGATTTCCTCGACAGCTCCTGGTACACATTCGAACTGGATACCATTGTCGGTGAATTATCCATCCGGCGAAAGTCTATCGAAACTATCATACCAATCGTACTTGGAAAAACACCGTCAAATGTTAACCAAGCGACAGCAAGCCTCATTTTGGACCACCATAACTACTTGGAATGGCGCCTGAGCAACAAAGAAGAGATCAGCAAAGAGGACAAGGCAAACAAGAAATTGTTTTGGAAGCAATTGGTGAATCGCCTCTACGGGGGCTCGGATGGATGCTAGCCATTGGTCATGCTGATGTGAGAGAGCATACTGAATAGATCTATTTAAAGAGACAAACGACCAGTGAAGTTTTGGTAAACGAAACTATTATGTATCTGATAGCAAATATACGTTGCCAAGACATAGAAATATTGCAATATATTCATGAAGCATGTGTATGTTTTGTTAACGACTCGTCAATTGTAGAAACATTTACTCCAGTTACATTGTACATTATTGAAATATATGAACTGCACGTACTATTAGTTTACAACAAAAATATTGTAATATATATATGTGACCCTTACTATTAGTAAGTCGTATAGCGACGATACATATAGATGTTGTCCATGGCATTGGTAAAATCTCTTTTTTAATAGGATTAACGCAGTTCTTCAAGCTACAGCACAATATTAATTACCTTGATTATTACACCTCATTCCTTATCCCTTATCACATAGATAACATCTAGCAATGCATCAAATTACAATCACCTTGTAATCATAATCATAAGACTTTATAAATTGGTCGAAGGAATATAAGTAATTCTTTAAATAGAGTTGAACAGCAAATGGTAGAGATTATATTGCTTATAATCAGGGTTCATACATGTCATGGAAAACCTGGAAAACCTGGAAAACTATTTTTGTCATGGAATGTCATGGAAATGTCATGGAATTTTATTTTTCTGGAAAAGTCATGGAAATGTCATGGAATTTTACAAAAATGTCATGGAAAAAGTATGTTTTTACAAATTCCATAATTAGAAAAAATATTTGGTATATTTTTTTCTAACATTTATATGAAAAAAATCTTTGCGCCTTCGTATTTTTCTAAAGTCAATTGAATATATCTATACTCAATTGAGTATGTCTATAAATGCTTTCATTTACTATGGCATTATCGGTAATTAACGTAAATGTTGGTAGCAGGGATGTACCTTAGCGGTCGCACGGACGTGCATGATGCCAGGGATTCACCTTAGCGGTCGCATGTTTGGTATACGACTAACTTTTAAGTCGGGTTTCTAACGTTTAAGAGTTAGTCGCCCGGCGCGCGACTTAGTTTTTTTCTCGCTTTTGACTTTTTGTCGATGTTGAATTGGGTTCGTAATTTATATAAATAATCAAGTCGTTTTCTATATAGTGCTTATTTTCGCTCGTGGCGCTCGATTATGATTAAAACTAATATGCTTATATTTATCATTATGTTAAGTTCCTTCATGCATTGTATAACTATACAGGTACATGTACACCGGCTATAATAAGTAGGCAAAAAAAAAACTCTGATCTTGAATTTTACTTTGAGCAACCATCCTCTTAAAATCTAACTTTCTATGAATAGATGTAATATTTTACTGTACGGATCTAAAGTGTTCTGTCACTCATAACCCTATGGATGCATATCATTAAATTTGTATTGGTTCCCCACGTCGATTTATCAAATTATCGTGCTCTATAAATGGATTTCACGAAGAAATCCTTTACAGTTTTCGCTCGCGCCTTCGGCGCTCGCTTCCGGTTAGGATACAGTCATAAATCGAATACCATCCGCGGCTGTCGTTGAGACATTTGAGGACGAATAGATTCTGATCAAGCCATGACACGTTTGAGGTATCAAATTGTTATAGATATGCCGGGCGACTTACTCTTTGGTCGGGCGAACAGCTTTTTGGAGTTAGTAGCCCGAGTGCGGCATCTAATTCTGGTTAAGGTAAAGCCTGTCGTATGCGACTGACGATTCGTCCGATTGTCCGAATGTGAATTCGATGGGAATCTAAACAATGTAAAAATATATTTTGAAAGCCTTTAAAAATTGCGCTCGCGCCTTCGGCGCTCGCATTCAATGTTAGAATATTTTGACAAATTGTTCATTTATCCAATAGCAGAGGAAAAAATCGTACGATTCTCAAGGCCTAAGGGCAAAATATGCTCAATTTAAAACTATATATACATTGGATCATGTTTATACTGTGGGTATTATATAAGATGTTGCAAAAAATAGTAACGAAAAAAAGTCATTTTTATGGGTCCTGGAAAAAGTGACTTTGTCATGGAAAATGTCATGGAAAAGTCATGGAATTTTGTTCTGGGGAAATTGTATGAACCCTGTTAATATAGAGAAATCTGTTGTAAATAGAGACACATGAATGCAATTTCCAAATCGGATGGACAGTTTTATTGAAAAAAACATTATTGGTTGGATTCTTATGTCATAACCCTATTCACACAAGTAAGCAAAATGTTAAAACATATTGTAAGTTTGATTAACCCTTTTGAGTAAAGGATTTTGGAAGAAGTTAATTGTCAAACTACATTCTAAAACGGTGGCACCTAAGTCCCCCTATAGAATATTCACTATTTACCATCCGTCGCCATGGTTCTGAAAATACAAAGTTGTATGTTTGTAAACTTCATTTCACTTATCTTGATGGTGTTTAAAGTTTATTCTGTAATGCGCAGTTGTGAAAACCCCCAGTTTTTTGCTGGGTTACTCTCACTGTGATTTACTTGATGATGTTCTAAAGTGCGGACAAATTAATTTGACCCTTTTTCCCCATATTTCCATTCATATCCATCACAGAAGTGTGATTTGACTTCATTATCTAAATGAAAAGTGTAAGTTTCTTATATATTTATCATGTAAACTGAATGAAGAATAAAGGAGAAATCATTTAACGAACAAATTATTTTAAAACAAAATGACTTTTCGCGTAAAGATCATTTTGCGTCGTGGTAATCATTTACTGCCACTTAAACCAAAAGATGATTGATATTGATGAGAAACAATGATCAAGCTCCAATTATCAAATAAGCTAACCAATGCGTAAATTGCAAAATCAAACACAATGTACACAAATAAAATGGGAATAAAACGACTAAGTCATTGTTTTGATCGTATGAATTACATGATGTATTGTATTTTGAATGTCACATGTGACAGACATCAATATTTAGTAGCAAAATAGTAGCAATTAGTATTTAGTAGCAAACAAAAAAAGTTGGAAATTGTGCAAGACTCCGATTTACAATTTTCAAAAGCTATTAGAATTTTATCAAGAGAAAGTGCATAAATGTCATGCATTATTATTTCTCAAGCTGGTATTAGTATAAAGTAGGTTAAAACCGGTATATTATCATTATCACTATGATTTATGATATCATATACGTTGCTGAGACTCAGTGACAACTTATAAATTACATTCGTATCAAAATAATTTACGATTAATTGCTTTAATGCATACTCATTTAATTTATTCTAATTTTGATATAATACATGTATCTCGATTCTATCGATGCTTTAAAATGTTAATCTGATCTAGTAAATTTCACATATATATCCACGAAGAGAACTGCATCCGTCATCGGCCCATTGTGCAAGAGAACCGATGGCCAGACAATTCTGATCACTGTTGCCATCGTATTCTCTTCCCCAGTAGCCGTTTGCAAACAAACAGCTTCCTGTGATCCATTCCCATTGACCCTCAGCATGCTCATCAGTGCCTCCCAACCACAGCCTACTATTGTCTGAAAATGGGATTATTTAACATAATGGGACCATTTGCTCAAAGTATTGGCCTATGTAACTTTAAGTAACAATGCTTGAATTAAGTCTATTTCAAGACCTAAAATCGTATATATCAATTATATTAATTATATCAACGATATGCCTATAATTGATCAATTTTACTGATAATTATATTGTGTTATGAAAATAGAAAAACACATACCTGGTCCCAAGTTTCCTTCGATCTCCAGAAATCTTGCATGGAGACCAGAATCGCACACCTCTGCTAGACGGCCACGTCTTATAACACAGTTATCGCGGGCTTCGTACCAAGTGACCAAATTTGTTGTCACCACATAACATTTATCGTTGTACACCAAATCACACTCTTTAAGAATAAAAAGAATACGTGTTCTTTCTTAGAATTATATAACAAACAATTTGTGAATTCTGAATAATGTTACTAAGCCCGGTCATAACTGATATTATTTATAGTGGCATTCAGAGACAAGAACAAAGATACGATTAAATTAAGTACAATTTACGAAATTCTTTATTTTAAAAAATATTATTTCTAAAAATAACCTTTATTATAGACGTTGTATATCACTTTATTCTGCTTGCATTATGACCTTTGAAATAGATAGAGGTCAAACATATATATTGTATTCGATTGTAGGACTGAAATACAACCGCGATATACCTTCTTCACAAGCTGCACCAGCAAAACCAGTCAGACATCCGCAAATGAATCCCTCTGCCGCCGAGCTGCAGATTCCTCCATTTTGGCATTGGTCTCTGTTGCATTCTGTTGGATCTGAAATATGAAAAGTATCAGATGATAAGGATTTTATAAAATTGCGAATCAAAGTTTTTTTTATTTCATTTTAATGGAAATTAAAACGTAATACTAAATTACTATGTTCTAAAAAGTAAAAACCTCGCCAGTTCATTATAGTGTATAGCTATTTGGTTGGCTGGACACGTATGCAAATCAAACTTTGTTGAAACATAAAAATTGTATCACACATTGTATAATTATTTATATGTTTATTCTTTTTTCCAAGAATGTATGACTTAAATGCCATATAATTTCATTATGTAGGTATTTAGGAGGAATATAATATATAATATCAACTAATCTTATTTTTTTTTTCTAATCTTGTCTTATCAAACTTCAATCAATAAAAGTAACACTAAATTAATTGCCGATTCGAGCTAAAGCACAGTTGGCGCTTTTGATTAAATGTATTAGGACTAATAGAAAGAACTACTATATGTAATTCACAAGGGTCTTATGGTCGCCTTTAACGCATTGCAAAGACAGATTGTTACGATGACTACATAAACACTTACAAATATACTTTGAACCAACGTCTCCTTCGAAATGGATTTCAATTCCGGGTGAATCATTCTTGAGAAATTCACATTTTGAATTTTTGAAATTGGCCTGAATACATCCATTTGAATTACCACATTTTGTGGCGCATTCTATGACTGACCGTGCACCTGTCACTGTGGTAGCATTCAGCAAAGCTTTCTTTCCTTTAACTATTTTGTAATCCTTTTCATTGATAACTATAGCCTTAATTTCATAAATCAGACTCAAAAAGAAAACTCTGAATATTTTCATGATTATACTTTTCGATTTGCATTGAGGAAATAATATCTATGGTTATTTAGCCAATGCTTTCGGCTCCGTAACGTTATTCAAAATAAATTGCATTTCTTTGTTATCAAAGCATGTATTTACAGTATCCATGGTAATACCGATTCACAGCTATTTAATTTCTCAATCCTGTAATCAAAACAGATATATTGCAAATTATGTATTGTTAAACTGCTTCACAAACAAGTTGCGATTCTGTACTCCATGCACGACCATTATAACTAATGTGCTGCATGGAATATAAAACTCCACTAAAAGCCATTAAATGCCTTATTGTTATAATTGTAAATATATCAGGTTAAAAACAAGCTTATCAGCGTTTACAACAAAAAACTATGTGAAAGATTTAGGATTGATTGATCTATTCCCTTCCATATCTAATTATAGAGAGACCTTGAAACAAATATACTGAGAGTCAAAGATTGCAAAAAAATAATTTTGAAAATAACTCCAATTTTTATATTTAGGTATTTTATTTTGAAACAAAATGATTATGAAAGTAAAATATAATGTTATAACTTCCTAAAAATTTTCACATCAATTGAAAAACATTCAATGTTTATAGCAATCACACGAATCAAATAGAAGTCAAAATCGAAAATCGCAAAACACCATATGCTACTGCATAGTGGATTTAAGCCCGATAGTATACCTCAATTGTTTTATGTCTATATGAATTTTGTGCAAAAATAACCTTTTTGAGGAATCAACACCATTTTGCCATCAATGAATATTCATTTTCAAGTAAAATGTTTACATACAATTATTTCGGAATGGTTATTTAATCAGCAAGAATAAACGCGATGGGACTATTGCAAGCTGGTAGATGAATTCATCTAACCAATTGCAATAGTACGTCAAAATCGTACGTTAACGTACGATTTTGACATACGTACGAAGATACGTTTAGATATGTCAGGGTTTCTAACGCCGCAACGACATTTCACAGGGTTTTAAAAGGAAATCAAGTGGTTTGGATAATTTATCCAGCCGTTGAAACTTGTTGATTCGGGTACCACATCATCAACATTTGTTTTGTTATGCCTCGTTATTGACGAATAGTGTGTATTGAAATAATTTAGTTTAGATTTCGAAGAAAGTTTTCACATGATTGCTCTAACTCTGCAAGAGATATCTTGATATGGAAGTAAACTAGAACCGACATCAAACCATTGTTTTACTCATCGCGTTCGTGTAAATCGCGGTAAAACACAAACTCGATTATCGTTTTCTTATCGTTTTTGCATGATTGCCTTTAAAATAAAAACAAAATAGTTATAAATTTATGAATACATAATTTTGATACAATAAAGAAATTGATATAGCATAAAATGCATTTAGACTCAAACCATTGAGGGAACTATCCGGCTTAAATTCAATATGAAGTGGCATACGGCGTTTTGTGATGTTCGATTTTGACCCCTATGCGCTTCGGGTGATGGTTATAAACATTTAATGATTTTCGATTGATACGAAATTTCTTTGAAGCAATAACATTAAGCATTATGTATCATGGGAGGCATGGAAAACGCAATGTTGAACCTCGATTTTGATATTTTGTCACGGCGAAATATGTATCTTATTTTAATAATAATCTTGTTTCAAAATAAAATCTTTACTAAAATTGGAGACATTTTCAAAATTAAAATTAGCAATTGTTGACGCTCAGTATATATAATTGGTTTAAAAGGGTAATATATCCATAGATAAGTTAAAAAGACACACTGAAATATTTAAAATAAAATGAATAATAGAGATTCAACCTGAACATTAAGCATTATGTATCATGGGAGGCATGGAAAACGCAATGTTGAACCTCGATTTTGATATTTTGTCACGGCGAAATCATAATATAATCCTCTGTGTAAAGCTTGGCACCAACAAGTAAATTTGGAAATGGTCCCAACATGTACTCTTTATTGTTTTCATAAAAGAAAAAAAAAGCATCTGAAGGAATCGATAAATTGCATTATATGATAGACCAAACCAGAACGTTATCTTTCAAGGTGTCTGTTGAGAAAAACAAGATTGTCAATGGTTTGACAATGACCCAGCTTTAGTGAATAGCTTAAGGTATTTAGGTACTTGCTCATACGTGACGTGTATATAATATATATTTTCTGTATTTTCTGTTATTTATAGCGCGCTTTTACAATTTCAAAGCTACACGATACTATCGTATGCCTTTCTAAATAAAAATGTTTTGAGGTGACGTTTAAAACACAGCAATTTATACATGTTACGAATGTGCAATGGTAGCGCATTCCATTCATAAGGTCCCGTATATTTGAAGCACCTCTCGCCATATTTCGAGTTCGATTTTGGAATAACAAGTTGATTGTTTATTGATGAACGCAAGTTTCGTCTTGGAACATGAGGAGATAGCAAGTCACTAAGATACATAGGACCTTTTTCACACTATAAACAAATTTTGAACCGTATTCGGTATTCGATGGGTAGCCAATGCAGGAGCTTGCAGTCAGCTGTAATACTCTCATCTCGGGAAATAAAACACTCAAAAAAGAAATGCCTCACTTATTTGTTTTACGATATTGTTCTTATTTTATATGATCTGGCCATGATTTTTAGAAATAATGTTCAATCATTTAACAATAGATCCATGTTAACATTTTACAGATTTCTCGTTTTGGTCGGAGGAACAACGCGTTTTAATCAGATTAGGTGAAAACATGAAAATGCCCAAAATCATGCACACATGCATGCAGGCAACCGCTTAATTATTGGACTGACCGATCTCACAAACCCAGCTTTCGTTTCACGAAAGCTGGGTTAAAAGAGCACGCACAGACAGGGTAAAACAAATATAGCCCTCTGACTATCGTCAGACGGGCAAAAATAAGACGTGAATTTTATTTATAACTTTTTATTTGAGGTTTATACCAAAAAGTAACAAAATATAAAAGAATTACACAAAGGAAAATGCAGATAACAATCTTAAACGAACACAATAGCTGGAACGCAAAAAGCTTAAATAAGTATGTTAACGTTTCCATTTAGACAATTCGTTTAGTATTTAGACTTAATTCTTGAATATTAGACATGATGTTCATAACTGCTTTCCTATAAAATGCAAAATGACAAGATGTTGAACATTAACTTTTTTTGTTTGTTTAAAACTTGATCCAGTTTGTATATTAGAAAGTTTCTTTGTTGACTTGCTTATGGTTAAGTTGCGTTACATGTTTTCGCGACATTTAAACATCTAACATCCGACACTGCAATTCAAAAAGACATATTGCAATGAAATTACTTTTTTGCATGTAGTTCTTAGAACCGACGAGTCAGAAATAATTGCAATTATTATTATGGAAGAACCATACAGGCTTTCGGAAAATCACCACAAATGCTAATTTTCCGACTGTTGTCTTTGAGACAATTCGACTGCACAAAATAGGTAGGGATGAAGTATTTTAAAAGTTGCCGGGTCGAAGATGTTTGGATGTTGAAAACGTCATTGGGCGTGCCAAGGGCTTTAGTCGACCTCCTCGATGGTGGGGCCTGAGCTGCCTCCGGTGCCGGCGTCTGGGGCGGCGCCACCTGCACCGGGCATACCTCCGGGCATGCCTCCCATGCCGCCGGGAGCACCTCCCGACTGCTGGTAGAGCTTGGTGATGATCGGGTTGCACACCTTCTCCAGTTCCTTCTGCTGGTGCTCAGTTTCGTCTTTCTCAGCCAACTGTTAATGAAACAAACAGTAAGTTATAGTGGTAATTTCGGATTCACGGCTTTAAAAAGTATATATTTATTTGTAAAGACATCATGCTCTCAGTTCTCCAAGGTGAACAGATTGCCCGAGTCATAGCACTTTTTAAGCACTCAACTTTGGGCAGAACTTAACTTGTCATCATCAGCATGTATTATAAAAATCAGATTGTAATAAAGACACAAATGATTTTTTTTTTTTTAAATGTTTAAGAAAATTATCAAAATGCCCATCAGTTCTCCAAGGTGAACAGATTACCCGAGTCATGGCACTTGTTAAGCACTCAGCAATGGGCAAATTGTTTTTCTCATCATATCGGCATTTCGAAATATACATTTTTTCCTTCATAACACAATAGTTACCTGATTTTTGTCGAGCCAGTCGATGACTTCTCCGCATTTGTCGACGATGGTTTTCTTTTCCTCCTCGGAGATCTTGTCCTTGAGTTTATCATCCTCCACAGTTTGCTTCATGCTGTAGGCATAGCTACAAAGCAAAACATGGTGATTTTTTAATAAACATCCTGCTAATGGCTTACCACCATTAACTAAACTAAAAGCAAGTCTCGAGTTCCACAGAGCTCAGGAAAAAGTTGACATCATATCTCAGGTCTAACATGTGCAAAACATCATTGCGCAGTGGATTTCTTGCTTATCTTTTTTTATTATAATATATTGAATCTTTTTTTTTTTTTTTGTTGCAATTAATGATAACTTTCAAATATACACTTTTGCATACCTCTCAAGACCGTTCTTGGCGGCGATACGCTCCTTCTGGGCTTCATCCTCGTTCTTGTACTTTTCGGCGTCCTTCACCATGCGCTCGATATCGTCCTTGCTCAGAC
>LQRL01185750.1:4343-21058 GCA_001703475.1 Hydroides elegans
TCAATGCTTGCACTTGTCGTTGTTAAGAAACTATAAGATACATCATTTGCATTCTACAGCTCGCTTATTACAAAAAGGTTGATTGTCATAACTCGCAGTTGTATTTTTTTATTATCTGATTTCTTTACGTTTACGTAAATGAAATCATATATTATTTTCGTGCGGTTTTGAACCGCAACCTACTTATGGATTTTGTGGAACACTTTACTCTATCAATTAGACTTCCTACATAGCTAGAAGAGATATCAGCGCGTAAATTATGCTTTTGTGTTTATGCTCGTATAGTTAAACATATCAAATGTTATTTTGCATAATAAATACAAGCATTTTAAATAAATCTATATTCCAAAACGGGTCAGATTTTCCCTTAAACGCTGCCAGCACTGTACGACTATACCCGTCCCCTATTGGTTAAGACGACATCACATGACACAAACAGCATGCATTTATGCACCTTGCTCTTATGACGCAATACAGGCACTCTATTGACTGCAGCTGTCAAACACAAGACACACCCCCAGGGGCTGCCATTAGTTATGCACAGTGGGCGGGGCCTACGCTACTTACGGCAAGAGATGAGTCAATGCCTTTATTGAGGCGTGCTGCAGTGACTATTTTCAGAGAAAAAAAAATACTGCTTTAATATATGATCGATTTGAGCACTGGGAAGTAGATTTCTGATGTTGTATAATAAATAGACAAAGGCGTGAAACAGTAATTCGATTTGCTTGATGGCAAATCACAATTTGGCCCTTTCATGAATATGAAAATTAGTAAGTATAATATTATGATTTATATAAAGATCTTTATTCCCAACACAATCCTAATTGGTAATGGTGCGAGTTCTGTATTACATTGCAGTAATGTCTCAAAGCATTTTAAAAAATATTTTTTTTGTGAACAAAAGAAAAGAAATCAGATTCTTATATTCTATGAATATATCTATCTAGTTCATATTGTAAATATCACACGCTCTTATAAGTTTGATCACACATCATAATTACAATTCAAATGTTCACACTCAAACATAACGATTTAAATGCTTAATCATAATCATGTTCATTGAAAGAGTTAATCAAGATCGCTCAGAGATCCTTAAAATAAGACAATATATAGGCTTTATCCCACAAAAATGCTGCTGTATAACTAATATTTCTAGAAAAACGATAATCTATTGGCTAAATCCAAGATGCTATAAAATAAAAAACTATTAATGCTACTTAAAATAAATCTCAATGCTACCTTAAATCGCTTACCTTAAATGTCTACATTTGCTTTAAATTATAAGAAAAGCACTTTTTAAATACAACAGTGTTTAGAGCTTAGTTAATATTTGTTTTTGTATTTCACAAACAATTAATACAATATTCTGTAAATAAAATAAATATACTTGCTTTGAATCAAATAAATTACACACAATTTCATATTTTACCTGCTCGAAAGCTACTAGTTAACTTCATGCTACACGGTTTCGTTTTATAAAGCCATGATTTATTCTTCCAAAGCACTTCACTAATCGCAAAGAAAAGACGGTTTCATCAAGCAATATCATAGACACAACAACATTGAATATGCTTATCAAAGAATCGCAGAGTGCAGCGAGAAATTATAGCTATTTGCTAGATTTGATGAACATTAATGGAATATGTATCTACAGTTACTTATTTTTAAAACTAGTTTGGATTATTAAGTTATTAGATAATGAGCCAATTTTAATCAGTTTCAGAAAGCATACAAAAAAACAAACAACTATCCAATGCAAATCATGTTATATTTCATAATCTATTAATTTCATGTTTCTAACATATTTCATTCAAATCTAATTTTTACATAACTGAGAGTTGTCAAGATGCTTAATTCAGCCATAATTATTTCTTCAAGTGATAAAGTACAATTTCGTTTGTGCTCGTTTAAAACAGTTCATGAATAGATTATGGCTTATATGGAATTGAATAATGTTCCTTTGGATATTGGAAATAAGACAGATCATACCTTTGTCATGCTTTACAGTTAATTGCCTTGTGTATTAGAGTAATAAATAAACTCTTACAAACGTGCAAATTTTAACAACACATTTCCCCAACTACATATAACCAAAGCTCTAACAAATAAGGAATTACCCCAAAGAAACACGCATATCTAGCTTGGTTTTGATTCAATCACAAACCTACCTCAACACACTAAGAAGCAAGAAGGAATGGTCTTATTTTACCCAAATTTAACCCTTCCATGACACAAAAATCTCCCATCGATACTGAGTGACTGGGTTTATTGAATCCAATTATATTCTCAGACTTAGGCTGTGATATTCGCCCTGAATGACTGGTTTTTGCAATCGAATTTTAACCCATCCATGTCACAAAATCCTCCTTCGACATTGAGTGACCTATAATATTAAATCCAATTATAGTCCCCTTTTAAGACACGATATTC
Organism: Hydroides elegans; assembly: GCA_001703475.1. NCBI lineage: Eukaryota > Metazoa > Annelida > Polychaeta > Sabellida > Serpulidae > Hydroides > Hydroides elegans. The sequence goes on from LQRL01185750.1 coordinate 6,777, forward strand.
CTCTCACACACGGACTGGTTTTATTCTATTGAATGGTAACCCATCCATGACAAGAAATCCCTTATACTACATTGAATGACTGGTTTATTCAATCCCATTGAAAATTACCTCCTTTAAGACACGCTTTTCCCCTCAATCATTGACAGGCTTTATTCAATTAAATCCAATTCTGATTCCCTTTTTAAGACACAATATCCCCTTGCGACAAAGAATCCGCCGTCATGAAATTCTTCAACAGCGTTTCAACTTCTTCAAGCAGGGGCTCAACGAGCTTCATATAACCCTGCTTTGTGAAATGCAAAAAGTCATGCATGTCGTTTGTGGATATAGTGCCGTCGGCTTGTATGAATAATGAAGGATCGACTGCTAGGAAAGAGGCGTTTTCAATGTCGGGTAGTTTGTCCGCGAGGGCTAGGTTGATCTGTTCGATTTTGACGCGCAGTGGGTTGGGGTTTTTGCCCCGAGGTGGAATGCCCTGTAACAGAGCAGTCAAATGTGATTATGTTCATAATGTGTATACATTTTTGAAACATGAAAACAACTACCTATGACCTACAATATTGGTTTAAAATTGGTATCATTAGAACATTACATCTTTGTTGTATAATTAGAATGATATGCTCAATTTCAAAATAGTAAGATCACTCTCAAATAAAACTTAAACTACAAAATGCATTTAATTTCGTTCGATAATTTTGGTAACCACTTCTTTGGATTGCGTGCGTATTCATGCTTCTTAGTATTAAGTGTTTGAGTTGGGGCGACATTTACTTATAATTACTGAGGAGAAACAAATACGCAAATATTACAAATACAAGTACACAAATTAGTGTTTTTATTATCCATTTACAACATTACCATAACAAGGACGTGAGCTTGTGGTTGCTTTTCGTGAATGAAGCGAACAATTTCGAGGATTGCTAGCGTGATTTCTTCGGCGTTGTGCCCGTGGTTGTTGGTACCAACACATAGAACCACAACCTGTATGATTGTGGAAGATAACATATAAAAAGCATAAAAGATGTAATCAATATTTAACAAGGAAAAAGATAAAATGTCATGAAAAAATAGCAGGATTTGAAGTAAGAGAAGACTTTTGTGAGTATATGAAGTATGAAAGAAATGTGATTTCAAGAGGGAAACACGAGATATAAACGACGCAAGTAGTGAACGAACAAATATGTAGTGATCAAAAATAGTTTAAATGAGTTCCGGAAAAAGGAGCTTCAGAAAATGAAAGCGAAGAGAAGTATATATATTCAATATATACACAACAAATTAAAATATGAAAGCACTTTCTGAGCACCAACATTCATGACAAAATATCATATACTAATTACCTTTGGTTCTATGTTGTCTAACTCTCCGTTTTGAAGTCGCCACAAGACGTGTTGTGTTTGGTCTCCGCCAAGTCCGATATTCATGCTATGCAGGGGCACAAAGAACTTTTCCCAAGTCTGAATGCAAAAATCAAAATATGTGATAACCAATTTACCTAAAAGTAAAACCACGTGATATGGTTGAGTTCTATACAATGTAAAATATCACTGAAACTATGTATACATCACAGGGATGCAGTGTCGTTTTGGACGATGTCTGTTCTCGTGATGCTGTAAATTGAGTGGTTATGAATATCCATAATTTACGAGATAATCTTAGAATAATTTACCGTAAAATGCTCGCTCAGGCCTTCTGTGCCCGCAGGTGAGATTCTAACTTAAATTACAGTTTAAATTTATGATTACGATCGAGTGCGACCTTATATATGTTACTGCGGTCAATCGATGTTAATTTGATCTTAATTTTAAACTATAAGGTTATGTTACCTCGGTTAGTTTAAGTTGTTGTATGATGGAATCACCAACAAAAAGCACTTCCGGTTCTTTTTCTTTGCAGAGTGCCACAAAATGATCGTGCTGAAACAAACGATATATATGTGTAATGGCAGTATTCGATTTACAAAGGTTCAAGCTTTATTTCAAATGCTCTTCATTTTGTCATGTGTAGCATATTGTATGTATAAGATGATGTTTCAAATTGATCATTTGTACACATTCATATATAAAACATAAAAGCATACTTTTATTTGAGCTTGCCTACTTATTATATGCATTTATTAAATTTTAAATCATATTGATACAGTTAGAATAAGCATTCAAAATTAGTTTACCAAACTCATCCAGCGCAAGTCTCCTTGGACATCTTCTACAGGAACTGCCTTAGTTGCGGAGCTCATTTCTGGGCAGTTTTGAGCCTGTAACCGAGGACATATTATGTGGTTTGAGAACAAAAAGCACAAATTATAATTTTACTTGAAAAACATCTTTACGTTATAGTGCCAAAGGAATTCCACCAAACACGAAAATATTCGACTACATTGTTGCGTCACCTACAGTTGGTTTGCAAACTGTTTGTCGCAATTCCATCACATTTAAATAACAGGGCTTCTCTGAAGTTTTTTTTTTTTTCAATGTATATAATTATTACTTCTGGTACATTATATAATACAATAGACCCCGCTTATCTCGAACAGGTCGGGACTTTTGAAATATGTTCGAGATAACCGAAGTTCGAGATATCCGAGGGTCTCGAATTCGAGTTTACAATTTTGATGTCCAATGTCTAGTGAAATATGATGTGTACTATGCTATGATTTTCAACCTACAGAGGGTGCTCACTTTAACTCAACAAATAAAACAAGTTTTTGGTTTATTTGAATGCAAAAATATAAGTAGCCTACGTCACCTGTCTATTTCTGATAATAATCATATTCTACAAATGTCAAAATATGTCAAAACATCAATAAATGTATACGACTTTATCTTTTGAGTTAGATTCATAAATTGGGATTATTGATGCATCGTCTTTGTGTTTATACTGATTGCTTTATATTACAGCCACAAAGGCAAGAGGGATGCTTTAAGGAGGGGGATCATGAATCTTTGATTCCTTTGTGTGTCTGGTCTCAATGCATGTAGGGGTACATAAACAAGGGGCATCTAAATCCTACTTTGTTGTTGCACGAAATCACACCCTTTAAAATACACTGGACGAAGCTTCAAAGTAAAGCTTAACAAATATTGGAATGTGCTCATATCAGCCGGAGTCAATGGTGTCGTATCATGAACGCATATTAATCATCATAAGCAGCATGAAAGGACTTACAATCCATTGATATTGTGTGATGATTCACACAAATATACTGAATGGAATAAGTGGGTTTGAAGGCAAGTTGGCAAATTTATTGGGGTAAAAAAAGAGTTCGAGATAAGCGAGGGCTATAAGACTCATATAAGTAAAATTCGTCGGGACCAGGAGATTTGTTCGAGATAAGCGGGGATTCGAGATATCCGAGTTCGAGATAAATGGGGCCTACTGTATATGTATATCCAACTTCAAAATTGACACAAGACGTTAAACCATATTTAATTGTTATAATCACAAATAGTAACAAAAACAGTGTATCAATTAAGATTGGATAAACGTCCGAAAAATTACTGAGTGACTTCAAATTCACTTTACATTTTGGTCCATCACTCAAATATCTCAAAACTGTGTTTTTTTAAAGGTCGCATATGCCGAGACAAAGTAATGGAGGCTGGAGTGGAGGTGACACAAGTTATACTTTAAACTCAGCGTTTTGTATTTCTAAAGAGTTGCATCCCTTCCTTATAATTTTGGGGGACGTAACTATGGCGTGACATGTTAGTCTGAAATAATCCCATAAACTTACGTCACAATGCAGAGTTGTGTAGTCTCCGTTTGCCGATACTTTTAAACACAGAAGTGTCAGAAATATAAATGAAAGGACGCCGCGTCTAAGGAAATTTGTGTGGGCGATAATAGAGTTACAGTCTGTTATTTCTTTTTGACACTCTATCATTTGTATTTCAAGCCTTCAAATGTTTGCTAAAAAACACAACTGTGTAATATGACAGCTTTTCGACAGAGAATTATGATATATTGTTAAATAATTAAAAACTAATAATTTTGACAGTAAACAGGAAGTAAATATAAGATCGAGCGATACGTAAAAATGTTAGATAGTAATCTCCATAGACTCATTCTCAATTAATTGATAATGATGATGATGATGATGATGATGATGATGATGATGATGATGATGATGATGATGATGATGATGATGATGATGATGATGATGATGATGATGATGATGATGAATCGATATATGTTGCATTTGAAAGTTGACAACTCTTTGAAATGTTCTGATTTGACGTCCAAAATTTGTTTTGATCCGAAAAACAAACTGTCAATGTTGTCTTTTTTTAGCTCTAAATACATATTTGATACATTTTACTTGACCATTCTAATATGCTTAAATGACAAACAACTAATTACTTTATCGATTTCTTGGAGTCATATCATTTATACATTCATGAAATGTTGTGAATTTTGCCCATTGAAAACACTATCATTTCTTTTGTATTAAAGTTTGTTGCAAGTCGAATTTCTAGAGTCTCTTACAAACAATGTTGCATTGTGGGATATAAACATGGCGATTTATAAAGCGAAAATAATGCGAAAGTACGATGTATATCTTGCATTATGATAATAAAACAAACTTTTGATGATTGATATAATTGTGTTCAGTTAGCAACCTAATTGATATAGCTGTTGTTTTTAGATGATACTCTTAGACAAACACAATATCGTAAATTTTATACTGAACATTTGTGGCTCTGAACTGATTGACTGAAAAGAAACACTTATGGCAACGTTGTTCAGATATGTCAACTTGTAAACCAATTATTTTATGAAACTTGGATATCTTAAATTTTATTTTACAATACAGGGGGGAACAAACAATTGTTTGATATATTATATATCATGATTTTTAAAACCAGGAAATAATGTAAGCTTAACACGGAAGCGGAAGTTTCCTGTCATTTTGATCAATGCCCAGGCGTTCTAATTGGAAAACGGAGTGTACCCCAATCACTCGCGGAATAATCAGTCGTAGTTTCTATATTCACTTGGTTCACAGATATTCACAAATACATCACTGTTCATTCATATATTTTTCTCCATTCTTCTCTATCCTGAGCTAGTATCATTGCGCTCTGTATTTCTAAACACTTTTTTGTCTAGCTGTATTTGAACCAATTTGATCCTTATTAGTCTCTGACCTCTACACGGTTTCTTGGATTTTCTTAAACATCGATTAATTAGACAATTTTAATGATTTTATTTTACTTTGTCAATAGATAAAAGCGTAAATTTGTATTGTTGTATATCAATCTTTCGTTTCCGGTCACTCTTTTATTTCGGCATGGGTCGGTTAGTCTTAAACATTCTATTGATCCAAAACAATTTACCTTACCCTTTTTAAAGAAATATTGCCCATTTTATATTAATGGCAAATAAATCTATTGCAGACATGGATAATAACAGTTTTATTATTTCTATGCATTACTTAATTTGATCTTCCATGAATTAATTAGCTTTACTGATATTCTTGCAAATATTTATTGATTGTTATAATTCATTCTACTTCACTTAACATGATAAACTTATTAGGATAAAACTGACAGACAATCAAGTTTCTAGTCCAATCAGTATATTTAACAAAACAAAAGCAAAACAAATGCGGATACAAACACATTACTACTGAATTTACTGGTCTTAGGGGTCACGGTTACGTCAAAATAAATTCAAAAACTTTGGTGTAAAAAAAGAATAAAACATCAAAAGGCATTTGGAAACATTGTTTTTATTAAATTTATCTAGTTGAGTTTTGGAATGATGTGGAATAGTTCTTGTATAAGCGTTAACGGGCAGTTCTATTACATGTTAAACATGGTTAGTGTTTCTATGTTTTAGGTTTTGCACTGCTTTACACATGTAATGTAATTCTTGAAGTGATAAAAGTATCACAGTTTTATATTTTGATACAGCTAGGGTTCATACTACGATTTTTTTAAAAACTTATTACCCAACCAACCCTCAGCAAATCTGAAGATGTGGTATAAAACCGAAATGGGGACTATGTCCTGTGCAAAAGAATACTCACCCCTTTACATTGTGATATGGTCAACGGCGATCAAAGCAAGTCATTGTTTTTAAACTGACAATACCATGGAAAAATATTGGAAGTTGCCTATGAACTTAAGATAAACCAAATACGACAACCTGCAATTAGAATGCACCAAAACAGGAGTAAAACATTGACGAAACCGATGGAGATAGGTTACAGAGGATTCAAAGGTCAATCAGTGTGGGTGATGTGCAAGATCCTCTGAATCAAGAGTACCGACATAAAGGAAATCAGTGAAACATATGAACAAACTAGTGAACGAAAATCAAACTGGATAAAGCTGGAGCGAAACGACGTCGATTGAATGCCGTCTCTATCTTGCCCCTCTCTCGAGAATGAAGGAACTAGCTACTCCGACAGAACCAAAGTGTCTGGTTGTTAAAGGGCCAAATCACCGACTTCAACGGAAGCGGGCAACCACTGAAGAATGACTTTGGGATGCGGATCGTTAAAAGATCATCCATAATTTCTAAATACATATTTAAATATGCGTACTTATTTCCAACCAACAAATAATGCTTTCGATTATATCGTATATCAAACTATTTTTTCAAACTGCATCTGCCATATTGTTTATTTATGCGATAACGATTCCGTATAAACTTTGATATTTAAAACGCATGTATTCTGTTAACAACTGCCAAAATTATAAAAAAAAATCAAGAATTACTTTGATGAGACATTATGGTTTAAATGTATCTAATAGCGCTTGGGTGACTCTAAGTAAACGAAATAGCAATAATAAGTAGTTTCTATGGTCATATATTCGACGCATCATGTAACTGACACTATTGTCGACAATTATTCATATTATATTTTGTTCCATGCAATTTTGCAATTCGTAATTTTTACCGTAATTTATAGCATCAATTTTGAATTTATGTACGCATAAATATACATGTAAAGCATGTAAGCGAAAAATGCCATAACATTAATATGTTAATTCTAGGCGGTTACTACCAGAAAATAGTGTTTAACTGTAACAACGTCTCATATGCAATATGGATTTCTACGTTTAATTTCAATTTTGAGCTAATATTTTATTCTTATGAAATTTGTGACACTTTTTGCTACATCAAAGACATTTGTAGTGAAATTTACAACTATTTGATAAAATTATATTTAAATGTCGTGGTTAGGGGTAAAAAATCAAAGAATGAATTTGGTTTTTTCAAATTGGTTTAAATGATATGTACAAAACATACTAAAAATACAGATGAAATACAATCAGATACTTATAAATTCTCTTAATTATTTTGTAATTTAATTCAAACAAAATGGAAAAAAATGTACCTAAACATATTTTTAATAATTTGAAATACAAGAAATGCGTGCATTTTTCGACGTTTGAATTAACAACATTGATATAATTGTGAATGTCGTTAATGCGCCAAGTGTAAACTTGTTCAAAAATCGTATCGATAGATTTTGATTTTGGAACAACCAAGATGTTGAATACGGTTACAAAGGAAAACTGCAGTACATTAGTCTACCAAGCGAAAATAATGTACAAGAAGTTTATTCTGCTCTGGCCATAGAGGACTAAAAGGACCTGATGCCAGTATCGACATAAGGTGACATAAGGTGAAGGTGAAACTTGGTAATTATCAAAAGGCGAACAGAACATTAATTTGCATACATCAACGTTCAATAGAAAGAAATCGAATTGATAATACTGTATTTTAAAACAAAGGGCTGTTCAGTATGCATTGGTTTACATGCAAGAAAATATACTGTGCTAAAAAAACCCTCATCATATTTGATTTATATCTTAGGCAAAAGGCAAATATTTCATCAACTATCACACAGAAATACTTACTTTAACAGATAAGACGACTCGAGCTTCTTTGCACGAGGTAATCCTAAAGTTGTACTCACCATACAAGAAAGCCCCATCCATCTTGTGATTAGTGAAGAGACCAAAAACCTGCCATGTAAATATGAGTTGCTAATCATGTTCATAAAGAAGATATAGCGAAACAGGGCTTTTCAGGGCAACGAATTTTGCATGAAACATCTGATTTTTAGGTAGCCTATACTGTATCTAACTGACACTATAAAAGCCCAAATAGCTAAAGGTTATTATGTAGAGTGATGCTGCTTGACGTTGAAAAAGATTTCGATAGTGTTAACCATACCATATATTGTGCAACATGCTATATGAAATGGGCGTTGACCCTACATGGTTTAAGTCTTATCTCAGCGGTAGAAAGCAATGTGTCAAAACAAACGGTGAAACTTCTGATTTTAATCAAATTCAGTGCGGTGTCCCACAAGGAAGTCTGGTTGGTCCCTTGCTTTATCTGTGTTATAGTAACGACATGTGTTTATCGGTAAAAAAACAGACTTCTTCTATATGCAGACGATAGTGTTATTTTGGTGTTTGACCGTGACCCCTCTGTTATCTCCCCACAACTTGTAAAGGAACTAGGCTCATGTAGCGAATAGTTAATTGACAACAAGATTTCCCTACACGTGGATAAAACCGAGTGTATCCTATTTGGCCCAAAGGGTAAAATTAAAGAGGTTGAAAAGTTTGAAGTTCATTACAATGGTCAAGTCATACATGGTCAAAAAATGTCAAATACTTAGGAGTACTGATCGACCAAGATCTTTCAGGGGATTCAATGTTCTCCAGTGTCATTTCAAAAGTTAATAGCAGGCTCAAATTTCTATTTCGGTATTAACAGCTGTGCACTGCTCTGGTACTTTGTCACATAGACTATTGCAACACCTCATGGTTTTCCAATCTCACTTGCTTTCAAAAACAAAAACTCCAAGTTGCTCTCAATAAGGTATCAAGATACATTCTTGATCTGTCCCCTCGAACACACATTGGTCAATCAGAACTCAATCAAATCAGATTACTCAATATCATGGACCGGGCTAGGTTCCTGCGGTTGATTCATGTGTACAAAATTAAGCGAGGCATAGCTCCCGTATATTTGTATGACAATTTCAATTCTGTAAACCATGCTATTGAAACAAGATCAAGTAAACATGATATCTTTGTACCGCGTGTAAATGGTATTGCGTCCAAAACATTTTTCTTTAATGGAATTAAAGACTGGAATTGCCTTACTGATGTTATCAAGTCTAGCAAAAATCTGTCAACGTTCAAATACAAAGCGAAGGAGTCTCTAGTAAAAGGTGCTTTAAAATAAGAAAATAGTGATTATCAATTCTAACCAATTACACAATTACGTGTGCTCATCGTTTAATATGTTATATAGTTTGTCTACTCTGTTCATTCAGGTATCATTGTATTGTTAGAATTATCTCGGCGCAACATCGGTTATAAACTACAAGGACCCCATCGGAAACAAGCTCACCAGCTTTAATGGCCTATCCTTAGCTATTTTTATCAACCTAACATGCGCCCAGATTATTGTCAATTATAATGATGTACACTTGTGTGAAATCTGTAAAAATGCATGTATATGTTGTTGTAGAAATAGCTGAATGATCAATAAATAAATAAATAAAAGCCCTCGAGTCTTGTTTTTTGTCCTTTCAGTCCGATTTGACAAGACTTTCCAATGTTATTGTTTGGCGATATCCATTTTTCATTCAGGTACATTTTTTTCAAAAACGTCATTTTAAAGTTTAAATTGGGCCTATATTTGGTAGCATTTGATGTAAGATAAATAAACTGATAGTTATAAATTGACTACATGTATAGACACAGATTTCAATGGATAGAACATATGAAATCAGGATTGCCCCCGAGGATTTTTGGAGACCCCCGTGTTTTGATTTTGGCTCTGGGTTTTTAAGGGCGGGGACTCGAAGGGCCTCTGCGACAAATCTAATTACGAACCCTGTAAAATCATCAAAGCATACTCGGACAGTATGAGGTGGAGACGATGTTTCGATCCGAAAGCGGTTGCGAGTATAGGTAAAATTAAACTTTGGTTGCGATCTTGGTTCCAACTAGCTCTATATACGTTAGCCCTTTACGTATGTCTGCGACCGACAGGCGAGAGTAACCAATCTGGGCTATTTAAAGCTAGGTTCCAAAAAAAAAAACAGGAAAAAATTAAACCCGTAAACAAAACTTGTAATTTCGACCACAACTATATTTTTTGTATACGAGTTGACTTTTTGGATGTCTAACAGTTTACCTTCGCTCGATACGATACGAGTAATGGAAATCAAGGTCTATGCAGACTTTCTAGTGTAATCATTTTTGTGATCACATCATATACACGTGTTATTATTTAATACTCCTACTACTAGTACTACTAGGACAACATTTTGTTTAATAAATTTCCTAAAATGTTGGAAGGTAGTCCCCCCTATGTACACAATACACATTAAAATAATTCCAGCGACCTTAGCTTACTTTTATTCCTTGATGAGCTTTTATCATGTTTCAGGCAACCGTATCAAGTAATTATTTGACTACATTATATGTAGATCCTTTTTTTCACTTTCAGGCCTTACGGAAGATGAAAATCGTGTGTTCATTTATTACACTCTATTTATTTGGTAAGTGAATTATTAAAAAAATATTTTTTTTTCAAATGTCGCACAGGATTAATCATTTCGATATATTTTTGAGTAAGAAAAGCACTCGATGCGGCTGCCTAGGCTCACCCTAGAATTTAATTGAATTTCTGAGTGTTAAGATTGTTGCTCAATATTTTAAAAACAATTATTGCAAATTGATGACAAATGTTAGATGATTAAACGTACAATACCATATGTTCTTATATGCGAGTATTCATTAAGGTGATTTTTTTAGCGTAGAACCAACTAGAAATAAATGTATTTTAAACGATCAAAACCAGCCCTGCAACATTTTATTAAAGTCAAAAATCCAATCGTAATGTTCTCTGCTGACAGTGATGGGCAAAGTCGCTGGTCATCCGGTCATTGTCTAGCTAAAATTCGAAATGACCAGCACAAGTGGGAAAAGTGCTGGTCATGATGACCAGCACTTTTTTTCCAAAATATTGTAAATATCATATCAGCAAAAATAAATTTTCCTTGTCGTAAGAGCTTTAATTTTTTATTTCATACCTATTTTTTCCGCCCGCGCCTTCGGCGCTCGCTTATTTAAATTATTCATAGACAATAGTTATCTTAAAATGAGGCACAGCTTTCGTGTAGTGTATGTGAGTGTCGTTTAACATGTGAAAGGCTGTATTCGGTTGTAGTTTAACCCAATCATCAAGGGCAGCCCTCTATTAATATGTATGCATTTGATATACTAAAGACCAATGAAGGCCCCGGTTAGGGGTCTGAGGATGGGAAGGATGGGAAGGAGTTCAATAAACAATTTAGTGTATTTCGTAATAAGTTATGGGTAACTTTTGGTTGTAGGTAAGGCTAAGTGATGAAATGCTTCGAAACCCACCATTTCCAAATTCAAACGTGTATATTAAACAGAAACATCGCTACCTAATAACTATGTATTGTCGCAAATAGATAATAAGATATCATGTTTTATAAATCTATAACTTAATGGCTAGCCTATACGGACGACATTAATACACAGACAATTTAGCGCAATCTATAACTCAAATCCTTACAATTAAGTTTTGAAATAACTCTTCATAATTGTTTGGCGCGACTAAATTTTCGGTCGCGCGACCATCGATTACGAGTTTATGTCAAACGCTGAAGTCAGAGTATGTGGTTTAATATGTGGATGACCAGCAGAAATTCAAAATGACCAGCAGAAAATCAGGTTTAGCTGGTCATTTGACCAGCAGTTTCTGAAAATATTTGCCCATCACTGTGCTGATACTTTGATCCCTACCCAATTTCACCGAAACCAAGTTATTATCACCTGCTTCTTTATAACATGTGATACCTTCTCTATATTGACCCCGCCACAGGCACTATGTTCGTTTGCGCTGACGACAATGGCCAATGGTGAATATTCACTGCTGACACTTTGATGTCCGCTAAGTTTTGCATCAAACCTTAGTTAACTATATAACATTGATATATTCTCAACCCCACCACAGGCACTGTGTTGGTTCGCGGTGACCTCGACGTTGAAACGTAGTCAACAACCCACCTCACGATGATCCCTCCCCCGTTCATTTCGCCAAACCTCCCATTTATAAAACTCAACCCTTCATATACAACCTTTAAGTTTAAAACATTCTCCCTATTGACCCTACCACAGGCACTGTGTTGGTTCGCGGTGACCTCGACGTCGAAATCGTAGTCAACAACCCGCCTCACGATGGATCGCCCGCGTACATCGAGGTGCCCGAGCTGTGGACCCTGGACATGACGTGCAATGTGACGAATGAGAACCAGTATCCGGATGCCTCGATTGCGTATAGGTGGACACGTGAGGGCGACCCAGAGTGGGAGGTGTTTCAACGAACGCTCGTCATGCAGGTTGGTCATTTTGATGTTTTAATTTTTTTCTGACCGACCTATTAGCTTGACGTTTTGATTAATTAGCAAAACTATATTTGTTATGTGAAAGTATTTTTAGTACCGTTGTGAATGAAAAAAATCCTAGATTATCTGCATGTATGGTTATTGCACAAATTATATTTGATTTTCCTTGTTTTAAAAGTTTGTCGGGGTTAGGGCTGTTTATATCAAAGTTATATACCATTTATATTATTGGCAAATCGATTTTGTAACAAACTTCAGCGTTCAATGCTTATGCAATATTGTTTCTTTTTGCAGGTCTGGTCGGAATCAAGCGATACTTACCGGTGTCAGGCTTCACTGTCTGAACCTGCGTTGTTCGGCGAAGATACGATTCAACTGCAAGTGCTGTGTAGGTTTAATTTTAGCCGAGAAATCAAAATGACATTATTGATATAGAATTGTAGAAATGATGAGCGTGAAAAGATAAATTTAAGAGAGGAGCATAATTCAAGATCTAAATTATTTGCTGTGAATTTGTAGCATGTAAACTGATTTCAATGAATGCTCATTTACTTTCTTATCATAGCTTAGGAAATAAACTAGAGGAGTTCGAATTATTTGTTAAAATGCGGAGACACAGCTGCTCATATTAGATTATTTCATACCACTTCACTTCCTTTATTCAGACACCCCGCGCTGGGTGGAAGATGAATTGAACAAGTTCGCAGGGGAGTTGGGCGAGACAGTGACCCTGGAATGCCACGTGCATAGCTACCCGGAAGCGCATTTCTATTGGTCCTTTCAAGGCAACAATATGACGGCGTCGGTCAGGCAAACAGGTTGGTGGCAAACTTGGCACCTAACTAAAGAAGATTGAAATGGCTTGCGACGCTTTAAGCCCTTGGTGCTAATACTTTATTGCGTTACATTGTCTACATTGTCTACATTACATTGTTATTCAAATTTCAATGAAATAAAGGATAGCAAAGGGAGAGAGAGAGAGAGAGAGAGAGAGAGAGAGAGAGAGAGTTGCTTTCAATATTGTACGTACATATATGTAAAATGGTTGTAACAATTAAAGGAAAATAGAGAGGGCTAAACGATTGCTGTAAAAGTATATGAGTAAGATCATAAAATTTGCATTACAAAATTGTATTATTTTAACTTAAGCCGGTTGTGAAGGAAATACACTCCAATGTTTATTTGAGCAGTTTTTTTTTCATAAAACTGTATTAACTTTATATTATGTCTCCTATGCAGAGTACATGAGCACTCTACAAGTGTCCCTCTCCAGCTCCTCTCAATACGGCGAATACACCTGCAACACCTACAACAACCAGGGCACGCGCCCTTGGCCCGTCTTCCTGAACGAGCCGGGCCCACCCGACATGCCCCAACATTGCTCGGCCTTGAACGTGACCGACCACGAGGCCAAGGTCAGCTGCGTGCCTGGATATCTTGGGGGAGAACCCCTGGATTTTCACTTGGAAAAGCAGAGTCCGCATGATAATCGAGAAACGGTGAGTGAAAAAAATGTATCTATTTGCAAGGACCTTTAGGTAAGGAGGGGAGGGGGATTGGAGGTGGGAGTTTGGAGAAGGAGAGGGTTGGCAACTCTCAGGGTACCCGCCCTTGGCCCGTCTTCCTGAACGAGCCGGGCCCACCCGATATGCCCCAGCACTGCTCGGCCTTGAACGTGACCGACCACGAGGCCAAGGTCAGCTGCGTGCCTGGATATCTTGGGGGAGAACCCCTGGATTTTCACGTGGAAAAGCAGAGTCCGCATGATAATCGGGAAACGGTGAGTGAAAAAATGTATCTATTGGCAAGGACCTTTAGGTAAGGAGGGGAGGGGGATTGGGAGGTGGGAGTTTGGAGA
>LQRL01185751.1:12649-24828 GCA_001703475.1 Hydroides elegans
TAAGTGGCAATTAACGTCTTAAATAGCAGGTGGAAACCAAAGTGCTTAGGCAATCCAGTTAACTCAAAGATACAAAAGAAAAAATGGAGATTTAAATGCTAGAATAAACAATATGTAATATTTTTAACCGAATTAGTAAAATTACATATACGTATACGAAAATATAAATATTTCTTTGACAGTATCTTGCATCACCTTTAGTTTTTCATTAAATTTATTTGAATTGTTAAGCAGCAAATCACAAAATTATTACTCATTATCTTATGGCTGAGAATGCTGAATAAGATATCAACCATGTACATTTGTTTTATGCTTCATCATAAAGGTGATTCTAAAGATAAATCTTATGAATAATAGATGAGAAAAAAGAGTATAAAATAGGAAAAACGTATGATTGTGGTTTGAAAAAAAAATATGCATAGTTTTTTAATGATTTCAGCTACATGTAAAATTTTTGGTGGAATATAATCATTTGCAACCTTTAAAACAATGGTGATATTATTAAATAAACTAATCTAAATTAGTTTATATGAATCCCGGGCCACATTGCGGTAGTACATTTCTAGTCCTACAAGTCCTATAAAGAAAACAGTGAAAAATCACCCTGTCTTTTCCGCCGTGGAAACACACACAGAGAAGAAGCCAACGTGGAAAACTGCTAGCGGGGAAAAAAGCGACTTTTTTAAACGTGAATTATACAATAATGAACTTCATTTGAGTTTGTTTGACACCATGTATTTCACTAAACTCTTTTTGAAATACTTGAGGGAAACGGGAGAAAAACTAGATTTTTCAGTCTTTTTGCTTCTTTTTGCGCCAGTATAACAACTAAAAAAGCTTGCGTGAATAACTGCTAACTTTTTAAAAAGTTCTGTGTAACCTCGGCCTTAAACAAGAATGTTTTAGATGTTTTTTTGAATTTTTCTAACGACTCACATTTCCTTATGCGGAATGGTAATCTATTCCACGACCTGGGGCTGCCACTGAACCATACATGTAGGTGACTTGAATGAAAGATGGTTCTATTAGAAGATTTATTGATTTAGATCTAAGGGTGCGTGTTGGAGAATAAACTTGTAACATAGCACGTAAATATTTAGGGGCAGTACCATTTAAACACTAAGGTCTATAAACCATGATGAGAATTTGATAATCAATACGGGCCGAAACTGGCAACCAATGAAGCTGGCGAAGGATAGGTGCTATATGATTTGCTTTAGGCGTAAGAGTAACCAAGCGAGCAGCACTATTTAATACCATATTTAAATAAAGGGTATGAGTTTAAAAGAAGGGTACCCCACGACACATTTTTCAAAAAATGGTGAACTAAACTTTAAACAACATAACAATTGCGAACAAAACAAATTAGTGTTTTTGAACATTAAAATGTTGTAAAAAATGTTACCGTTTCCAAGCCAGCTAGGCTATCTGTCAGCCAGCTTGGAACAGGAAAGGAACACCTTTTGCAAAAATTGAAATGTTGAATATAACTAAATTACCTATCATATACTGCAAAAACCAGTTCATTGGACAATTGCAAGCAAATATAAAATCGATTTGAAATAATCATTATCAATTCTTATTATGAAAATTACGAAATTATAAAAAGGTATTCCTCAAATGGTTCAAATCTCCGAGCTAGAAAGCATTTTCTTCAAATTTCAAAGCCAGCTGGAATTAAGTTGGTAACAATCTTTGTGGGGAACATCTCGTGAGGCGCTCTTCCTAAAAGAATGCCACTGTTTTCAAAAAGTAAACGACATGTCAAAAGTAGACTTCAAATATCTGAAACAGGACCATAATACTACTTACTACGCTTATTACATAGGTTGTCGTTAACATACAACTGTATATACATTTTTTTCCGCCGAAAGGGGGGGGGGGTGCTCTATAAATCCAGGTCTTTCAAAATATTAAATACGGACAATGATACAATGGGAATACGTCACGAGATTATATATTGAAGGGAATTATAACACTCTGTGAGCCAAATCTGACCGAACCCGAAGGGTGAGTTCAGATTTGGCTGACAGAGTGTTATAATTCCCTTCAATATATAATCGAGTGGCGTGTTCGCTTTATTACATACCTTCCATAAAGAATAATCAATTTAAATACACAAATTAAGCGCCTCAAAAGCAGCTAGCCACGTTAGCTCAGTCGGTAAGAGCGTTGGACCGACATGTTTTTTGCGTCATTCGCACTTGACAACGTTTGTTTACACTTTTTAATCATTAATAACTCATTTATTTTTGGACAAAAATCTCTAAAGTTTGAAACATGACAAGATTATTCTAAATTTTGTATGATTTATTCATAGTTACACGTATTTCACATTAGAAATGTCCTAATTGAGCTCGATTTAAAACGCATTTAGTTGACTGATTTGCTATGATTCGTGGGTCCCTGGTTCGAACCCAAGCAAAGGCCTATCGAAAATTGTTTTTGTCTGTCGTCATACATTGTTTTAAACTTGATATTTAGTAATTCTTAGTTATTGATAAACATATTTGATGATAATTACTACAAGATTTATTCACCAAAATGTTTATTTTGATTATCAAATATGTATTTTTGCTTGTAAGGCGCCCACATTGTTTTAAACTTGATATTTAGAAATTATTATAAAAATTCAATAGCAAATATCAATACAAGTAAAGAATAAATAATTCTTTATTCGATATTTCATTTAAATTTTTCTTGACGAAAAAAAAAATAGTGCTCCGAGCGGGACTCGAACGCGGAACCCCCTGCTCCTAAGGCGAGCACAATATCCATTGCGCCATAGGGGCTGTTGATGATTGCGTAACTAATTTATAGACTAATAACTATGAATCTATAATGCTCATATGTTTTCCAAATATGGAATAGTGACGCAGATCATAAAATATAAGTCCTCGGATCGATTCGGTGCCATTTTTTCACAAAATAAACCGAAAATTGCTTTGCATTACGTTTTTACGAAGAAGTGGAATTGACACAATTTGACGTAAAGTGGGCGATAAGTCGAAAACGAGGCTATAGTGAAGACGTAAGGAAATATCACACTCTAGGTTTTTTCTTATATGTTCTTTATATAGGTATGTAATAAATACATGTAGCACTTGTACTAAATTATAAACCAAAATAAATATACCTGTCCCATGCTATACGCGATCATGTTATAAAAAGTTATATGTTTATATTGTCCAAACCAACCCATATTAAGTATCCCCTCCTATATAGAATCCAGATCATTTTTATTTGAATATGTATTTTTATGGAACGATATATTCGCGAAATACAGTGCAGATTTCATCAAATAAAATCACATGCGAAAACGGTCTTATCGATTTCTGAAATAAAGTATTTTTTTTCTTTTGCAAGATAAAAAAAAAATAGTAAATACTTATAAGTAATAAAACAAAAACACAATTATATCGGGATTGTACGCTAAAGAACTTAAAATCGAAACGCTTCATCCAAAACCCCGTATAACACAATGAATAAATTGTGACGTCACAATGTATTGAAACTAATTGCCGTGATCTATATGATTGTTGAAAGCGATTGCCATAGTTGCATATGCATTCTGATTTCCTTAGTCACTGCGAGTTTGATAAAAAGTGAAGCACAAAATAATATTTAAATTTTAAATAAGACAAAAGATCAAAATAACTTCTGCAGAATCAACACAATGAGAGGTAATATAATATAAATAGGTTGGTTTAATATTTATTTAATGCTTATTTTGCTATTTTTATAATGAATAACATATTATGATAGCAGGAACGAAAACTCCTCGTGATATGCTTCATAGACTAATTATAGAGTCGATATCTTTATAACAATTTGCTATTTTTACTGGCTAATCTATTTGCAAAATGGAAAACTGTTTTAAGCATCCATATTTTTAAAGCCAATTAATTAGTTTCTTTCAATATATCCAGCTTGAACCGAAAAAGGATATATTTTGCGAAAATTTGCGATAATAATTATATAAATATGTTTAGATGAAGAGCACCTCACGAGCTGTTCCCCAAAAAAGGTGTTCCCCACCAAATTCCAGCTGGCTTGGAGATTTTGATAATTTCTGTTCTAGCTTGGAGATTTTAGTAGTTTGAGGAACACCTTTTTCGATATTTTCTGAATTTTCGTAACAAGAAGCGAGAATTTTTATTTGAAAATTAATTAAACTTGCTTTCAATTGTCTAATAAACTGTTATTTGCAATATATTATAAGTAGTTTAGCTATATTCAACATTTCAATTTTCTCAAAAGGTGTTCCTTTTTTGTTCCAAGCTGGCTAGAATGGTGAAACTGGTCAGCTGGCTTGGAGAAAAGGAACACCTTTTTGCAAAATTTTAATGTTCAAAAAACATTATTTTGTTGTTTTTCGTATTATTAATGTTGTTTAAAGGTGATTTAACAACGTTATGAAAAATGTGTCGTGGGGTGCCCTTCTTAGATCATAGCTCAGGAAGTTCTCTACCTTATGATTATTCAATTGCTAATTAAGATTGTACCGGTAATTTTGATATTCCGACATATTAAATTGCCATCTTATAATAGTATCACTGCAAATGGATATATGTCCAAACACAAATATTTTAAGAAAACAAATATCAGCATTGTACATTAAAGAACTAAAAATCGAACTCTTCGTCCCAAACCATGTGTAACAATACACAAGGGATAAGTTGTGACGTCACAATGTATTGGTTCTAATCGTTGTGTAAATTTATAATTTAGATTGTTTAAAGGTATTACCATAGTAGCATAAGTATTCGGATTTCCTAAGTCACTGCGAGTGTGATAAAAAGTGAAATATAAAATATTACATACAGTTTGGAAATGAGAGGTAATGTAATAAACATAAGTTATTTAAATAAACAAATGTCAATTTATTTTGCTTATCTTATGATGAATTAAATAAATTATTATAACAGAGACAAAGACTCCCCGAATTTTCTTCTAAAAATACACATTTGCTGAAACTGACGTTTAAATTAGTTGTAAAGAATGGATATACATACTTTTAAAACTATATAATAATATAGACTGAATAATGTAGACTGAATTATATTTCTGCAAAATGTAAAACACAATTAACACATTATTTTTAAGCATCCATGATTTTTCCAAGCAAGTCGATTACTCGAAACATTAATGGTGGGTTTCTTATCAAACTTACAAGCGTGTTTTAAGCATTGTTTCAAGCTGGTATTATCCAAGCTAAAATTTGGGTTGCAGGCTTGTTCTTATGGGAGTTTAACATTGGAAAGCTTGGTGTTTGCCAGAAAATTACTTTGGGTTGCTGATAAACGTTTCGGGTCGGTGTTTTGCAAGCATTACACAAGCGTCACACAAACATGAACAAATATGTATAAGTAATTGGTGTTGAGCAAGGCTCAATCACTTTTAGTCAAGCAAGTGATCTGCAACCCAAATGCTAGCTTGAGCAACGCTCAAGCGTCGCTTGTAGCTAAAACCGTGATCAGAAACCCACCATATATCTACACCCTATGTCACAATTACACAAGAGGTAAATTGGCTCCTGACTTATTAAAATTGGCTCCTGATGTATAAGCATATAGCTTCTTCTTCGGACAAATCCAATTAGGTCGAAAGGGAGACGCAGACTGTGGGCAAATGTGAGTCTATGAAACTGTTCGAGTTTACCTTAGAAGTCCTATGTGGAGAGGTCACTCCAGTCTTGCTGCTCACCCAAGCTAGATCCAACACGGAAGACGACAGTTACGGTTTATAAGTCCTATCCCGTATTGGCGTAGGCAAATGAACGCCAGGTACGGTCTCCTCCGTCGGTGGGGGATATCATAGAAGGAAGAGACATCGCGATGATGGGACCGGTGTAACGTAATATTCTTGCCCCCGTAATAGTCTTGCCGGGGGGCAAGATTATAACGGTTTTTGGCTATAATATTCTTGCCCCCTCCGTAACATTCTTGCCCCCATAACAAATATGTGTTTTTTAATTATATATTTATTAGATATGTAAAAATGTTCGTTAGAATGTAATAACGTATATAGTGATTTTGAATAGTTTATTTTAGATATCATCTGTATTTTGTTAAAGACGTTTTCTGAGGAATGAAATTAACACAAATATTAAGCATAACGTTAATCTGTTCAACCCAAGAGATTATATTTTTCGTCATCCATGTAGTTTTATGTTATGTTTATGCTATTTTATGTTATTTTCATACAGAAAACATAAGAAACGTCACAAGGCTTTCCAAATACTGGATTAGCTCCATGTTGCAATAATACGTCACAATCGTTAAATTGTTAACTAATAAATTGCGTCACTTTTGCTCTCTCTTTAAAAGTCGATTCATTATTTTCTTTAACATATCCCTCAGATTAAGTATGTGCATGATATAAGATTAAGAAATATAAAAATTAATGTTATTAAATATTTTTTGGTGGGGGGCAAGAATATTACAGAGGGGGCAAGAATATTACAGCTTCTTATCTGTAATATTCTTGCCGGGGGCAAGAGTATTACTGTAATATTCTTGCCGGGGGCAAGAATTTAGGGGGGCAAGAATATTACGGTACACCGGTGAAATGCGACAAGACATTGTTAAAGGTAGCACCTCAGTGGCTTCTAGGAAAGACTAGATGAGAATAACGAATAGAGTGGTGACGACCCGGATGGACGAGGTGGTGGCAGTCGAGACACATGAATCTGTCAGTCTGGCAGCAAGCCGACATGACCGCCAAACACACGATTTCGATCAACTTCGAGCAAATACCAACAAAGTCGTGTGAGGATGAGCGACTTAACCCGGACGGATCAATGGTGACGAATGGCACCGTCCAATCAACTACGGAAACGGATGTGTCTGTAGTGTTAAATGTTAAATTGTCCTTAACATGGGCTTAAATTTCACAGAGGAAGAATTGACTGCCCATCAACCATGAATCTGGTTCAACGCATAGGGCAACTTGATGAGTCGGAGGAGGGGCCAGTCCTGGAACAACCCCACAGTAACAGGAACCTCCGAGAACCGGATGAAAGTAAAGAGGATGTTAGAGAAACAGCGCATAGAGAAGCACCGAATATAGAGAAAAAACGCATTGAATGGACAAAAAACAACGTTGACGTTACACTCGACATCGTACTCACTGGAAGCGTAGACAGGAAGCTCAATACTATGGCCACACTCATATACAGAATTGGCTGTGAGAGATTCGGTGAGACAGAACACTGAGGGGACGGGAATAGAAAAGGGGAGACAGGACACCGTATCGAAAACGACAACATAGGTGAGACAGGACACCGCAACGATGGTACAAAATACAAATGTCGCAGGCAGCGAGAAATAGAGACGCTTAGGAGTGCTCTCAAGAACCCTAAGAAGCAATAAATGTTGGCGGGTGACTCGGAGAGGACGACTTGCGAACAATAATGCGAGAGAAGCTAAAGAGTCTCCGAAGCGCGGAGTGTTCCAGAAAAAGTGGAGGGAGCGGCAACGGAAACGGGCCATATTCACGGAAAACCCTTTCCGGGTTGTGACTAGGCTTCTAGGAGATAAGCGCTCAGGAACTCTGAAGAAGTCCAATGAGGAGGTCGAAGAATATATAACACAAACCCACAGCGACTCCCAAAAAACCGCTGCCATAAAAGATAACGAACTGTTACTGGGCCTGCCGCCACCGGCGTTAGAATTCAATTATGCACAGCCAACGATGAGTGAGGTGATGGATGGTCCTCCAGTTCTTGCGGTTCGATGCGGCACGCATCGCCTAATCAGTTGTCTGGAACATCGGGTTTAGATCCCGCAGCAAGGTGACGTTACATCCCTGCTCCTTTTGCCCCTTGGTTGCCAGAAGAATGTTCTTCTTGGCACATTTTCTGGCGCCATGCGGACAATATGTCCGAACCAGGAAAGTCTTTTTTGAATCAGCACCTTCTTGAGATTGTCCCATTCAAGGTGAACAAATACTGCTCAAAATGGAAATTGATAAAGGCGTTGTGAAGAAGAAGGCATGTCCCAGATTGCTGGACAGTCTCCGAGGAAATATTACGGCTAAAGAACATAACTCTTCCTAAATAAGCCAGTTCCGTACCATTTTTGTACCATTTCATTGCTGGAAGGCTTAGATAAGCTCTTCACGTGGATTAGAGTGTTATTTTAACCAGCCAAATTTAGAAGCCTGGTAGTAAAACGAGGCAGACTCGTGTAGATAGTCTTCTGGATATTAAACAAGACAATCCCAACCATCCAGGAAAAACCCATTAAGAACTTAGGAAAATGGTTCAACGAGACTATATGTGACACAGAAAGCAAAATAGAGATGCGTTCGCAGACTAATGAATGGCTTGAATCAATCGACAAAAGCGGGTTCCCTTGAAGTTACAAGGCAATGGTGCTACCCTCATGGCATACTTCCCCGCTAAGCATGGCCGCGAAGTACCGCTAAGCACAGTCAATGCACTAGAGCGAACAATCAACAGGTTTCTAAGGAGATGGCTAGATGTACCGCAGAGTCTGAGCAGCGTATGTCTTTACAGTACTGGTTCCAAACTTCAACTGCTGCTGACGTCCCTGGTCGAAGAATATAAAGTCGCCAAAGTGAGACAGGCTATCATGCTGCGAGATAGTACCGACGATTATGTCAGCGGGGCAGGTATCAAGCTACGCCCCAGAAGAAAGCAGAAAGTAGAGGATGCTGTAAAGTCAGCAGAAGAACGGGCGACTAGGGCTAGAATGTATAACCCGAAGAGAGTTTAGCTCAGCGTCAAGCAAACACTGGCGCGAATTAGTCTAAGACGAAGTCCGGCAAGGAGAAGAAGAGGCCCACATGACCAAGGCAGTGGCCCAAAAGAAACAAGGTAGATGACTGAGATGAGACTCGGTTCGAGCAAAAATAATACCATGGCACGGAGAATAAAAACGAGAAGAATTCGTTTCGCTATAAGCTCTGTGCATGATATATTGCCTTCTCCAACCAACTTATGATCGTGGAAAATGCGAAATGACCCACTGTGCAAACTATGTTGCAAAAGAGCTACGCTTAAGGATATTTTTCATCCTGCTCAAGAGCCCTGGCCGATGGAAGATACACATGGAGATATAGCCAAGTGTTGGAAGACCTAGCAACAGGCCAAGACGAGACTCGCAGAAAGTACAGCGCCAAAGACGGGAAGGGACACCAGTTCATCAATTTTGTCAGAGAGGCATCCTGGTAACAGGCAATGACTGGCAAATGCGAGCAAGTTATAGCAGGTAACTCAGTTTCCCACAGCATAAAGCTACCACGAATTTACGACCAGACATCGTGTTATGGTCACAAATCAAAGGGACTGTACTGTTGATAGTACCACATGAAGACCGAATTGACAAAGCTCAAGAACGCGAGGGACTTAAGCACCAAGAACAAATCGAGCAATGTCAAGGCAAAGGGTGGAAGGCGTGATGTGTTTCAGTCGAAGTTGGATGGCGCGGGTTCCCGGCGCAGTCAGTGTGGAGAACACTCGGTATGATTGGTGTGGCAGGGAAAGGGAGAGAAAAAAATCATAAAGGAGACCGGAGTGCAAGCAGAGCATTCCTGTGAATTTGGTGCAAATGAAGCGAGTACAAAAGCCAGCCGGTTCCAAGTGGGATCTGATCAACCTCATTGGCCCAATTCTGGAGGTCGTCTATGTAAGTGCCGAAACGACCCTTGAAGGTATAGATATCCTGATGATGGTACCGTTGAAATGCAACTACACGTCCACAAAGGTAGTTTGCATCGCCTTACCAGTTACCGCTCACCATAAACTGGGCAGCTCAGCCACGGTCTGTCTGTTCCCCATGGTGTATTGACCTTTGACAATTGGGTCGTTAACTGGTACACCTAACAAAAGAATAAAAGATTGAAGATTGGTACCTGGAATACAAGAACTATGTTTGCATGCATAAATACTGAAATCGACAAAATCGCAGAATTCCAGAAAACAACCCAGATAGACCGCAAATTGAGCCGACTTGTCACCGACATATCCTTCTCTAAGAAACAAGAAACAAGACTCCGGCTCCTACCGCGAATGTGATTATAAATTGAGCGCTAGTGAGATTGCAACTCACTTCTCAATAGCCTTGAACGCCCCTTCCCCTCTTTGTCATATGCGAAAGGCCTTATCACCTTCAAACAATCAAAAAACGCTAATCTCATTAGCGTATGCGTACCATTCTTCTTATGCTAATGATGAGATGAAACATAATTTCGTATAGGTGTGGATCTCAATGACTGGTACATATGTGTTGGAATGCATGGTGTTGGCAAAATGAACAAAAACAGAAAAAGACTCGAAGTCTGTGCCCAATTTAAAATATGAATCGTTTTCCAGAGCAACAAGCCATCGTAGAGGGCCACGTCCCCAACCTTCCACCCTCGCTTTCTATTACAAATCCTACACATTTTTAATATCCCTCTCTTGTTTCTATATATCTATTTCTCAATCTCTCTCTCGCTCTCTCTCTCTCTCTCTCTCTCTCTCTCTCTTCTCTCTCTCTCTCTCTTATTTTTATTTCCGTTAATTTTCTAAATAGCTTTCAGGTCAATTTGAATGTGTATGTGTATGTAATTTTAAGATTCTAAATTGAGCACCCTTAACGTCTTTATTCGAATGGAATTATTAAAATTACATGAATAGTATCCACATTCTTTTTCAATAATAATTAAATAACTAAATCATTAGTCATTTTTCTTTCATTATATTATATCATTTTTCTATATTATAAGCATAAGGTCTGCTTGTTTTAGTTGTATAAAATGAAATACAACAATATGTAAATCCATTGAATCTTATATTTTATAAAATCTAATTCTGACGCTTTTAATCGATTGTTGTATAAAAACAACAATGAATTGATTGCGTCACAAGTCAACTGTTCCTAAATATAATTGCTACGCATAATTGTTACATAATAATTGTCTGCGTCATATATCTCCCAAAAAGTTGCACATTTTCACCTTTAAAACAAACAAAATTCCCAACTTATCATTGACTATTTAAAAAAAAAGAAAAGTTCCCACATCTATCTAAATACCTTTTACATATTCCTTCCCACTCATGTTTATAGCTACATGCTACCATTTTTGTGCTTGGCCTTGACGAAACTTTTTTCGTCACTTTTCGGCTCCAAAAAATGAACCCGTTTTAATAACCCCTCTGGGCCCCTAGGCCCCGGTTGGGGGCCAAAAAATGACACAAAGTACCTCACTCTGGCCATTGAACTCCTCTCGAACATATCTTAACACGTAAAGCTGAATTTCAAACGATCACCACCATCATTCAAACATATAGCACTGACAACTGCGGCAACTTCATTCAACAAGTAATTGAAGCAACGATTTTAAAGAAGTGTTTAACGAATAATATACTTGCCAATCGGCAAAATTACTAAAATACTTATAAATAGGTGTAAATGCATGTGAGTGAACATTCTGGCTAGTTTAAAAACATAGTTGATGAAAGATATAATCAAAATTAGAGCATAAATGAATTAATGATGTCATGTACAAAATATGTTATGAATAATACGCTCTCCAATCAGATACTAATTAAAGTAACTACTGTTTTGTATTAACTTGAGCAACAGGTCTTTCAGATGCATGACGATTGACGAGTCCGATAATGAGCGAGGGGGTACGTGTGTTATAACCCCTGGAAATGAAATGCACGTATTTATATGTTGTGATGTGTCCATGCTGTTATATGTGTTTATGTGCTATTTCTATGTGCTAAAATATTTTCGTTTACAGGAATAGATATTGCTCTTTACCCATGCATTCGTATTTTGATAATTTTCTTGAAAACCGAATGTTCACATTATTTAATCGAAATTGAGGATATTAATCAATACGAATTAGTATGCAATATTAAGCTTGCCATTTTATGCTATGGATAAGATCAAAATACTTAGTCTAAACGTGCGTGGACTACGGGATCCGGTAAAACGGAGTAAAATTTTCAGCTATATCTCTAAATTCAAATCCGATATTATCTTATTCCAAGAAGCACACGTGCTTCAGGAAGATTATGAGCGTTGGACAAAGGATTGGGGGAAAGGGGACATTTATCTACATTGCTTTAATTCCCAATCGGCGGGACAAATAATTCTGTTAGCAAAAAATGAAAACGTGGTAAAGCATGAAATCCTAGTTGAGGGTAGATGCCAGATTTT
>LQRL01185753.1:7792-32031 GCA_001703475.1 Hydroides elegans
CATACATGTTTAATGCATTTGTTTCACATTTAATGCAAAAAATAAAGTATTAAAATGCAGTCTGGGTGTGACTTTGTGAAAATGAAATGCATTCCATGGTCTAAAGCGATCAAACAATAATGAAATAGATATGTTAAAAGCAGATTATCATAATTTTAGCCTTTAATTATTAAATTAGAACAAGGTCAGAATATGTCATTCTCTATTTATTTATGGATTATGCACTTCAATATGAATACCTCGTTTGCCATCGGCCAAACAACAGCATTTACAACTATATACAATACAAAACTTATACCAATTAACATTCTCGGGTTCGAACCTGTCACATATCAAACACAGTGCGCTCGAAGGTGCGTTGCCGCTCATGGATGTGTTGCGGCAAATGTCGTGACAATTGATGAAGAAGATTTGCTATGTGAAATGATTGACGGTGTGGGTTTTGGGATTGCAGTCAACGATCTGTTTTCAGAAGTCATATGTATGTAGCGCTTTGCTGTAAAATTAAACGTTTGAGGTAGTTTTTTTTTCAGAAGCATTTTAATGAGTGGCGCATATGTAAGTTTGAACGTGTGATGTTTTTTGTAAGTAGATCATGAATATGACTAATAATCAAATCATGTTATGAGTTATTAAGTCTTTCTTTAAAACAATGCTAATTGTGCCAAATATTATCAAATATATCCTGTAAATATAATTTAAGAATAAAAACAAAATTACTTGAAATATGAATTGGAAACATAATGACTTGATACAGATATCAAAGACGATTTGACAGCCGCTGACACGGATCAGAACACCATCATCCCTCTGTTGGGACTCGCCGAATCAGTGGACCCGACCTATTGGATTGAAGAGCAGAGTTTGACATGGTTTGATGCTAAAATAACATGTGAACAGAACAACAGTCATCTGGCCATTGTAATGGATTATGATACACATGAGATACTGAAGCAAATGGTTCTTGGTAAGCTGTAAATCTAATGATTACCCCGCAAGATAATGTTGTCGCTTTAATGTTATAAATAATTAAGAAATAAATTATGTTTTTCGTATGGAATCAATATTGGTCTACCAACATTGATCAATATACATACAGTTTAATTTTCCACAGCGTGAAAAGATATTGTGATTTATGTAAACAAAACATTAAAACATTAAAACGAATTCCTTGAAGAAGCCTCACATACATTATATTTATCATATTGTCTACATAATGTAGATTCAATATGTTTTGCTGAGTAATAATAGTCTCGGTGCAATAAACGTTTTACTATGCTATTTCTCTGTATATTCGTTCTAACAAATGCACTCTGACTGCGTACATACGTATGTGCTGTCTCTATAGCATTTTTATCATATCTTAAGATTCCGGATCCAACGTATGGCTAGACGGCAACGACATTGACCAAGAAAACACGTGGCGTTGGTCATCTACGGGAGCAATAATCGAGTTGAACTTGTGGGCCTATGGCCAACCGGACAACGCTGGTGGAAATGAAGATTGCATGTATATACATCATGCAGAAGGAGATCAGCGATGGCTGGATTGTCCATGTGATCACGTGAGGAAGCCACTGTGTGAAAGGCCTTGAACCGCAAATATAACCCTTTGTGAAATATGCATTGAGATATGCCTAGAAGCAAGTTGGCATTATCTCAAATAAACTCAAATTAATGTATTTTGAAAATGAAAGTGTATAGTTAAATTTTCTTAATTGTCTAGAATATTAATCTGTAATGGATTTTCTATAAACGCGATCACGTGAGGAAGCTAGAGTCTACTATGTGAAAGGCCTTGAATCAAAGAATAAAGTTTACAATTTCAGACATTGAGAATTGCTTTTAATCATGATTCAACTCAATTTACCTACAATTTCATCGGTAATCAAGACATACACCTACATATAATATTAATCTTTGGAAATTCTTGAAATAAAAGTCAAGTGAAATTAGTGGCTTACAATTAGAAATATCACATTTAGAAAGAAAAGAAAACCATTTGTTCCTGGCTGTCTGAGTACTTAACATTCTTTTTCACAGACAAATTTAGAGTACTTCATTAATGGAGTAAGTGAACTTTGGTTCATGATAAGGAAAGTGTAGTCTTTTCGACGATACATGTATGTGTAATTATACAAATGATTATGCATTATTCATTCCATTATACAACTTGTCAAGTTGTTTCATTCAATAACTTGTGTCCTATTGGATCTATTAACGGGCTGTACAACGCAATATTATGTATCTAAATGTGTGTAATATTATGTATCGCAATATTATGTATCTAAATAAACACATCTCTCCATGCTTTTTAAATAATTTTCTGAAATTTATTTACTAGTAAATTAACAAAATGCATGTTAATTTGGCAACATAACTTATTCTTGAAATAAGTCGTCTTCAATGGGCTACACATATTTAGCCTTGCAGCACAAACACATCGTATGGGTAGGGCGATCTCAATGTTTGTCATTATGGTGAATAACACAGACCATATTTGGTTAAACAACATAGTATTCAGATTCGTTTTACCCTAGATATTATTCGAAACTCTAGGAACCAGAAGAAAATTAGCCATTCAACATGCAAGGCTGCGGACTATTTCATATCATTCGTAAGAATGAAGAGAACTCAACTATTAATTAGTCTAAATGATAGCTTTTCCAAACATTTGATACCTCCTTCACATAATAGATCATATTATCGACTCCGTCTTGAAAAACAACTATCAACGATGTATTTTTGCTTTGTGTATGAATATAGTAGGAGATGTGGAGAAGTAGAGTAAAATTCACATTTCTGACGCCTTCAAACAAATGATGGAAAATGCGTATATACATTGTGCATGATTAATTATATTTTTAAGCACCAATAAAGCCCTGAACTGCAACCGAGCCAATGTCTATCAGGATACACGTCAGGTTGTTATGAAAGTCATCGCCCTTCTTATGAATCAACTTATCAAAGTACTAGATAACTGACTATACACACACTGCACGGCTGTTTAGAGCGGCCCACTTAGTTATTTGGTGCCAACTGGTATATTGTTCATCACAACCCCGTTTGGTCCTGAGTCTTCATTTACATAGGCTTGTAATCTGCAGAGTTATGCTATAAAACCGTGTATTTTTCCAAAATGTTGCCAACTTTACACGCATTTTAAAACATGTTGCCACATTGTTTTTTTTAATTTCTTTTTGCAATTATATTTTCAACATATCTTTAAATTGACTTGATATTTCACTAGCCTACTACTTCTCGATTAATGATTGAAAAATAAGACAGAAAAATTAAATAAAACGGTATCATTTGATTCTAAAAATTTACGATTTCCTTAATATTCAATTATGCTTTTATAATTGTATTGATCAAATAATATGAATGAATTTGATATTGTTGAATTCAGCATTTATTCGACATTACTAAAATAAAATTTATGCTATAAATACTTTATATTATATGACAAGGTAACTGCATTGTGTTTTTTAAAATGTGTAATTGATTTCATAACTTTATTTGAAATACCAATGATTGAAGTTGTTTTTGCCATAAACAAATATTATAAGTATCTTTGATAGTACATAGCATACTTAAATTTCACTTATAATGTTTTTTATTCAAAAATTTAAATATCTTATTTAAAGCGTCTTATAAAAATTTGTATTTCATAGTATATATATATTTATTATAAATTGTCATAAATATATATGTCTTTATTTCCGAATCCCGAACGTATTTTTTTATATTGCATTTTAAATAAACCTAAAGTCATGGCACTAAACCATCCAATATAACAAATTAATTGATTTTCTTTCAATAAGATGTCAATGTAGTGAGTTCAAATTAGTTGACTTATTTGATGTTAGTGCTATGTCTTGATATTAAGCCGATTATGTGTGGGGTTTTCAAATTAAGTTACTTAACTCAATTGCAATAATCCTCTTTAGTATCTCTTGTCCTTTATCCCCTAAAGATGTTTTGTCTTTGAAAAACATATGGATTATTGCTAATGCAAGTAAAACTTAAGTAAATAAATAAATTGAGGTGAAGAAAGTAAATGACTTATACCAATGGAACAATCTTATTTTATATTTTTAATATAAACATTAAAAGAAAAAACCAATGTGGCAACCAATTTCAAAGCACAGTGTAAAGACAGCGAAAAACGAAAATTTTACATAATTTTATGCAAAAACAGCCGAAAGCATGCATGCTTAAGTCTATGCAAATAAAGAAAGGGGTTGTGGAATCAGATACATCTGAGAAGGCTCCATAAAATGGGCTGATTTATAGTTAGAATAAACAGCCGTGACTGATTTAATGAGGTTTTTAAAATTCTTTTCCGGATCATATGGAAATTATCATATTTCGGGTCCAAATATCGGTTATGCTGCGCATCACCTTTGAACAAATCAAATAACACTTTTTAGCGAAACTATTTGTGAATCGCATTGATTAAGAATTACCTCTATTAAATATCTATTTGAACGCAAATTTACATTATATGGCTTTCTCGGAAACAGTGTCTTCGGTGTTGTTGCGTCCGTAAATTGATGTATTTCACATTGACCTTAATATATGTAATGCAATTTCAAAGAATCCTATTATTTTCTCATATCATCATTAAGACTTTCTCGTTGTTAATGACGCCATAGGAAAACCATCATGATAACGAGTAAAATTCAAGTCTCATTAAACGTTAACGTTCTACTCTATATAACACACAGTGTATGATGGTTGTTGAATCACAGCAAGTATTTGTGTCATAATTCAACGTATTGACTTAGGTGAAACAAAAATTAACCGATTTGTGGTATCATTCATTTGGACGTGGGTAGACACAGAAATAAAACAAGATGTTATACCTTGTTTTGGCATCGGTCATTTGTCTTATGGCCTTTCAGGGCTCTGCCCATGACTCTTCTTCTTATTCATCATCTAGTTGGTTAACCTGGCCAAACCCACGTAAGTTAAGTTTTATTTGTTATTTTTCAATTCAAATAGAGCTACCTGTTTGCATGCAATTTTGATTTCAATTTCTAAAACAAAGGATCAATGGGAATGATGGTATATTCTCGGTGCTGCTCGATATGACATACATATCTGCAAAATAAAGGGTGGGAATAGGGTTTTTGCTTAGATAAAGATGATAAACATTATAAATTTTGTGCAAGTTTTGAATATATATCTTAATGTCATCGAAAATAATCAATTTATATTTATGTTGAAAATGTTAGATTCAAATCCCCAATTATAGCTTATTCTTTCGTCAACCAGGTTGGAGCCTATATGCGTGTTGATTAATATAAAATTAACATTGATATGTTTTATGAGAAGCCCATGGTAAAACGAAATATGCTTTAAACTGGATATACGTGAGGTTTTGAGATTAAATAGTAATATTGCTCAAATGGGTATAGATTAAAATCAAAACGTTAGTTCTATAAGGGATATGAAAATCATAGAAAATATTCATTTAATCTCAAATGTCTAATCAATATTGAGGCTCTAAATTCAAGTTCAAAATCACAGCTTTATTATATCCAATATCCACTTGGATATGATAAGTCGCTTAAAAAATATTTTAAAAAAATACCAAAAAATATCCATTTCCACTTTATTCCACTCATAACAATTTTTCATGTATCCAATTTTATTTTGATTTTTATTCTCGGATCTCTTTATGCTTTGTAACCCTTTTTGCACTGTCTCAAACACATAGCTTGAATTAATATCATTATGATATCCGAGTGTTCGAACCCCTCCTTGGTCGGAACTTATTACAACTGAAATCCGAGCCCTATTTATACTATGTTACACGGTCGGGAACGTTCTGGATTTTAGAAGAATCTACAAACGTCTAGTTTAATGAATACCATTTTACAGCAATCAACGCGTTGTTTCTGGTAGACATACAAATGGTGTCTCCAATATTATATGGTTATATTTGTATTATTTCACATTTGTAGCAATCAATAGGGGCTGCCTAGTCGATGAAAGTTTAGTAGAGATGATATTTTTACATTTTTGTTATTTTTACATATTTGTAGCAATCAACAGAGGATGGCTGGTGGATGGCAGAGCGGTGTGTTGCTGGGGTCAAGATGATATATTACATGCAAACATAACCTGTCAAAATAATAAGCAATTACTTAATAACTTTGTATGACTATATATGTATTTGTATATATTTGTAGCAATCAACAGAGGATGTCTGGTGGATGGCAGAGCGGTATGTTGTAGCGGTCAAGATGACACGTGTGATCCCAATGGCTGTTTCTGTGATGACGCATGCATAGGTTTCAATGATTGTTGTGACAACTATCGGCCTATATGCGGTAAGAATATGAATATTTATTGTTTTCAACGTGGTATTCTTTGTTTGCGTTATTTTGTCAAAACATCAAAGAAAGCGGTGCTATATGTAATATTATTCACGCATGTTTTAAACCTCTTAACCTGATAACTTCAAATAATAGCTTGAGTCGATAGCATTGGTTTTTATTAGCTAAACATCTTATTGTTATCATTATATATTCTAACCTGCATTTAACCATATTTCTATTTGTGATAACGTTGATCTGTATATTTTATCCATTTTCACGTTTACAGACCCTTTCTGGAGCCTGTCGGATCTATGCGATTCTTGGTGGCCTAGTAGTTCGTCATCTAGCTATCATGATCATTATTACAGCTCGTCGTCTTCTAGCTATCATTATCATTATTACAGCTCGTCGTCTAGCAATCATGATCATTATTACAGCTCGTCGTCTAGCTATCATGATCATTATTACAGCTCGTCGTCTAGCTATCATGATCATTATTACAGCTCGTCGTCTAGCTATCATGATCATTATTACAGCTCGTCGTCTAGCTATCATGATCATTATTACAGCTCGTCATCTAGCTATCATGATCATTATTACAGCTCGTCGTCTAGCTACCATGATCATTATTACAGCTCGTCGTCTAGCTCTCATGACTATTATAGCAGCTCGTCTAGCTATTTTTGCCCATGGTGGTGGCCAAACTGCTAGTAGCGTTCCTATGTATATGGCAGTTGCTGGTATTAGGGAGAGATAGACCAAACCCGGTGAGTGATTTTACTGATGTTTTATGATAATTAGATAATTATAACGAGTAGCATAAATTTATTCGTTTTAGCAGCATTATTGTTTAAGCCATTAGTAAAACAGTACTTTATATGCTACCTTATGTAAGTTATTCTGTGAAAATTATCATTAAATGTAATATCAAACACTTATTTCATGTGTTTATTGAGAGTTTATATTTATTTATAAAGATGATGATGGGCTCGAAATCCAGAAGACGACTTGATTTATCATATATTTACTTCTTTTAAAATGTATTCGAAACCTCCATTGAGAGATAATACTAAATGCGTTGGTTTCAAAAATAAAGTTAAATAATGCATCAAAAATTTTTGTTTTACTGCGTTCTCTATCGATTCGCTAATTTCTATTGACTAAATCCAAATGTGTGCGATGTATACATAAAGACTCCTTATTCATTTTTTAGTTTAACATTTGAATGAATGTTGTTTATTGATATACTTATTTATAATCAAAACATGATCATTGCAATGAGCATTATGATAGTTATTTAATATAAATTTCATCAAAATCCTGATGTAGCAACACATGAACTTTCTGGACTTTTTAACTATGAAAGACATAATTATTTTTTATTATCATTACATGTATTTATTAATTCATTTTAATTCAGGGTTAATCTACATAATTGCTCTATTGGTCTTTTTATCTATCAAATACATTAGTGCCTAGCAACACTGAAGTTTTTTACCTATTTTTAACCTAACAAACAATGATTTACAATGTATTTCTTATGGATACGCAAAACAAATACTAAGGATTTTTAAAAAGCAAAGAGATGGTTTCAATTTGAAAATACATTGAAAGTCACAGTGTTTAGAATAAAAAAATTTAAAAAGCTTCCCAATGTCATACATATTGCTTATTATCACACTTAAAAACAGCAAATTCTAAATACTGACTTTAACCAATTATTATTAAAACACTGTATTACTAAAATGCAATTATGATTATAAAACTTTCGAAATTTCGAATTTATATTTGATAATACTGAGATATGCAGCAATGAATATAGACTCTACGAATAGATATAATATTATATTTCACAGGCAATGAAGAGTAATAATATCCATACAAGATTTATGTAAAAAAAAGAGCAAAATTTGTTCTCGTATATTGAAATTTACTTGAAATATATTATTAAAAGTACATTTATGCTATATGCTTACATTAAATAAAGGCAGATACATTATAATATAGTATACATTATACGATACAGATATAAAAAAATGTATGCATAGAACTTCTACGAACCGTATGAGCATTTGCTTCAAAATCATTGTCAAAGAACCTGCACAAAATCTTGAATCACAATATATCTTATGAGTCCTCTAAATATGCGAAAGTCGTTTTAATTCAAATTAATACACAGAATTGTACATATTGATTCAAACCCTACAAAATATATGTATTGCAGAATAAATACAGTATGCTTTGTAGAGAAAACAAGATAGATGTTTGAAAACACGCATGAATTGAATAGGTTTGGACAAAACAATAAAAATCCTGAATAATACAGATCAAGAGCAAATTTGATTGAAAGTGAAAATCTAACGAGTTTAACAAATGAATAGGTCAGCTCTATATTATTTATAATTGAAAATATATTTAGCTTGCAAAAGAAGTGGCTCGTGTAGGTTGTAAACCCCATATTTTGAAATCGGAATATTCATAAGAATCCTATGTAATAAAACTACACCAGAGCGGTTGACTTTGAGTCCAAATTGACAGTACATGTTGCCCTTACCAATGAAAGCATACAATATGGTCTGAATAACAATGACAACTAAATTGTTCATGTGCAAATTGCTCATGGGTTAAGTTACATAATTGATATTTTATGCAAACGATATTTATGTATGAATAAGAAAATAGGTGATGTGTCACCTGTAATCTAGAACGTAGTTTAAGATTCGGAGTGCTGTGCCACCCATTCATGTTTTTTTTTAATTAGAAGATTTAATCCAATTTTAGGACTAAATCTGCACTAGTTTGCGTTTGATCGGTGTTATATATTTTATCATTTGATATATTCGGATGACATATTGACCTGTTGGTGTATTACCTATTTAACTATGCGATAAAGTTATATCAGTTGGATATATTGTTTAGTTATTGAGTAATTCGTCGCTAAACATTATCTGTAGCAAAATAAGATTAATTACATTTACGGACATTGTATATCAAATATTCGGAGATAATTTTATGAAATGTCTATATGCTAGAAATTGCATGGACAATATGTCGTCTGAAACAAATATAATGATAAAGCATGCGACAACGATCAAATTCAAAACAGTGCTGTTTTTTCCGAATATTTTATTAATGTGTATATGTTTTGTCGGGTGAATGGGTTTTGTAAATAATATAAGATTAAGAAGTGTCGTACTGTGTATTGTACTTTGTTCTGTTATATAAGAAAAGCAAATCAAAATCACCTAGAGCCAACAAACAGAGAATTAACAATGCAAATGATATATTTTATTCTTGATTATCAACTTTAGAGATTTGATCAGATTACTATCAATCCAAACCCCTCCTTAATTTCTTATTCGTTCCTGAACAATTATCCTTATTAAACAATTTTTTGGTGCCTTTAGTCTATTCCGTCCTGAACAATTATCCTTACTGATCATTTATTTTTTTAAGATTAACATAAAAATAATACTTGGGTTGATAACCTAAAGCCATAACTGTGCTTAAATGGAATGTGCCACTGTACTTTTATTCTAGATCATGGCGATTAGTGGGTATATATACGTTTATATTGTACGACGTTCTTTAGCGAAGATAACTTAAATATATATGAGATTCGCGAATGACGGACGATATAAGATGGAAGTAGTAATAAATGCCTTTTTTACCATCAAAATCTGTGATATTTTCCCTTTAATTTATGTGATTCCTAAACCAAATTAGGTGATTAAGAAACGTTATATACTTACTTTATAAATACAAGTAATTAGAACTTTAAACTCTCATGTCTTTTGTTGCTTACACTGTGGTCCTAAAATATTTGAAATAAAGATTGAAAAAACATACCTCATTACTCATGTGTAATTGTTCATTGATTTAGGTATCATTCATGTTCTTGGGCGGTTTGGATATGTTGAACATACTTGTTGCTTATATTATTACATTGATGAACGATTGATACTTTTAATTCATTTTTTCGTTAAGGGTCATTAAATTAGGCAACATTTGAAGATGATAATGTACTAATGAAACTTCTTCTTAGTAATCATTTATACTTCAATTTATATTTATAGCCGTTTTATCAATATGATATTAAGCGCTTCACTCGATTTCTAAGTCACATCATTGATCAAATTGGGTCCAATGTGTTTCTTAGAATACAATTCAGTGTTTTAGTCACCGCCCCGCGAAGTTAAACATATAGGTATGCAATTATCAACTAATACATCAGCAAGATTTCTCTTTTAAGTCATCATAAAAATAAGATTGATTTCATAAGCTTTTCTCTGAAACGTCGTTTTGTTATTTGATGTAACGCTATTTCATAACTGTATTTTCTCTGAAAATCGTTACTTTATAACATTTAACCCATTTTAACAATGTTTTATTGTTAGATTGTTAAAACCGAGCCATTTCATTTCAAATTAATCTATTCTTATTCAGTATCAATTATTACTTTTATGTTCGCGTTCACCATAAATGTTTTAGGAAGTAACGTGTGTAATCGTGTACAAATGGTTATCACTTTAAAATGGCTTTCAATGAATCTGAATTTCAATGAATATCTTCATTATGGCAGTTAGATGCTTACCAATAAGCGCCTCTTTAAATTTCACAATTAATGTTCGATGATTCTATAAAGCATCGCTCAAAACCGTTGAGCATCTGTCATCTTGATAGAGTAAAGTTACAAGTGTGTTTCACAACAATGCGTCAGAATATGATGTTCATTTTGACTTTGACATGTCTCCTAGTTTGTCAGAGTGTGATAGCACATGATGGTGATTCATCGTCATCTTATTATTGGTCATCAAGCTCATGGTATTCGTCATCGTGGGACCTCGACCAGAATACACCAGGTAGGAAAATAAACGATTTCGACATTTAAAAAAAAAACATTTTAAAATAAAGTAAAAAGATGACGAAGTTTTAAACGTTTTCATCATAAACTCAATAACTGCAGTGCAATATAATATATTGTTTTCTATGGAATAACTCATGAATAAAATAAAACATTAAAATTTGAATGATACGAAATAATTCATGCCGTACAATATAGACAACAATTATGGATGCCTGGTGAAAGGCAAAGCCGTCTGCTGTCATGGTCGAGACGACACATGTGATCCGAATGGCTGTTTCTGTGACGAAGCCTGTGTGTGGGATGGATTTGAAGACTGCTGCGATAATTATCGCCCTATCTGCGGTATAGAAATTTTATCTAGTAATCATTTCATAACATGCATAAAATCATCAAATTCGTTTCGAAGCAAAAACGTTTATAATAATTTTCATTGATAAAGTTTTTATATCTTTCATATCATTATATGTAAATTTTGTAAGTTTTCAAGTAAATATGTATTATTGAAAACTATAGATATTCCAATATGGCTGAACAATTTTGAATTTTCTTTTAACAGACGAGACCTGGTATCCCTGTATTTCAAGTAGTTCATACAGCAGCTACAGCAGCTACAGTAGTATATATAGCACAACAAACAGCGATTGCTTTCACGACAGTAGCTGGTATTAGAATTTCATCAGGTTTTCGTATACATCAGCTTAAAAAGTTCAATAATGTTGAATTAGCTCATTAAGATCACATAACCTGTTTGGATCGTATAAAACATCAGAGCTGTGGTGATGAATAAATATGATATGGTTTATGTATTAATTGTTATTAATGGCTATTTATCACATCTCAATCTCAAAGTTCACCTTTGAAACAAGGTTGTTAACTGTGAAATGTCTGCTCATCCGTCAATGTTTCCGTTCATCTTTCCATCGTAATAATTTTATAATTTTGTTTAGTCTTGGCACCCAAGTTTTCTCGATAACGATTCAAGGATTTACTGTTTAATATGTTTTGCTTCATTTTGCTTATATATGACATGTTTTGGCATTATAAACCAAAGAGATTTTTTACATAATCCTTATATCTGCACTCACAGTGTATTAAATACCAGGATGGTAATATTTTATTTCGTGAAAATAAGATTGACCTTGTACCTT
Organism: Hydroides elegans; assembly: GCA_001703475.1. Taxonomy (NCBI): domain Eukaryota; kingdom Metazoa; phylum Annelida; class Polychaeta; order Sabellida; family Serpulidae; genus Hydroides; species Hydroides elegans. The sequence goes on from LQRL01185753.1 coordinate 20,137, forward strand.
ATGATCTTTTTTAATTATTCGAAATTGATAGAAATATATTTAGAGAGAAACGTCAATAATGAATGTGTTCTCGTCTAAAACAAGTCTATCAACATTTTGTGCAAATTTTTAAGGCTCCCTTATCAATATTCATATACCACACAACCATTTAATTAAGCCTCGGTAAGATTTCATGGCGATTTATTCACAATTGTGTTTTCCCCTTTTACCAGACAATGTATAATACATAGCGAAAACTACACGAGTGGGTGGTCTGGAAATAAAAACTTCACGAGGACACATGTACTTATCACACGAGCCCGAAGGGCGAGCGCGATGAGTACATAGGTCCGAGTGAAGTTTTTATTTCCAGACCACTCACGAGTGTTGGTTTTATTTTTATTTAATGTAAATCTTCTCAAAATATGTTTTTAATTCATTTAGTTAGTATCATAAATTTTCCATGTCGTCTAGGTATTTACGGGGAACTTATCATATAATGTATTAAATCATAAATATTGTAAGTTTGCTGGAACACTCTGATGTTGTGTTGACGTTACGCTGCAGCAGGTGTTTTGTGCAAGTAAGCATGACAAAAACAGGTGACTGATTTAGATATTTGCTCATTGCTCTATTGTGACGTTATAATTTTTGTGACGTTTATGTAATGTTTGTTTATGAATTACTATTATTTACGCAACAATAACGTTATTTTATGAATTGTTTTAATTTTAAAAGGCCATTTTCATTTATTTCATATACTATAAGGTATTTGCAGCAATTAAAAAAGGTCTTCTATATTTTTTCTGTTATTACAAAAACACATGTTTTCTTTGTTTATTTACATTATATTTAAGCACGTGGTAAAAGTGCAATCGTACTTCGAGGGACATCCGGATTCAAATATGTCATAGTCAGATGCCATACCACAAATCCTTATGTTTTATACCAATTCAAAAACCCGAACCTGAAATAAACTTCTTTATTGCGGACCAATCTAGATCATCTATAGACTACACATTATAGAAAGATTTAGTTTTAGCCTCAACAAAGTTTTATGTCAATAAAATTGTAAAAAATATGCCGTTTCTAATACTATTAAATATTTTGCAGTTGTGTTTTTTATATTCATTCATTTCCTGTTCAGTGGCTAAAACATCATTATTATTAAATAAAACATATTTGTCAGTGTCAATCATATCAAGCCCATCCGAAATTTATTATTTTTCTGCTCATTAATATAATTGTCATTCGATTAGCTCTATGATTTTTTTCCTGCAGAACCTTACTGCACTAAGTTTTTTTTTATTATCCACATAAGGTTTATATCGGGATTGTTCTAGTATTGTTCCAGTAGTGTTCCATATAAAGTAGGCATCCCTTGCAATTTGATGTGGTTTTATATATTTAATCCAACCATAGACTTGATGCTGTTTATAATCACCACTGACTTCATTGTTAATTAATACATTATTAGATGTTTTCCATAGTGACTCCACAATATCAAGAAAAAACGTTGTACTCTTGTCAATCCATATGTAATGGATTTAGTTTTTTCGATAAAATACACTCAAATTGATGATATATTACCTTATACATAGAAAGTGTAATAAAACATATTAAAATTAGGAAAATGTTCTGCCTTTATTGAATGAGATTCATCGCTGTGACTTAAACATTTTTTTTTAACGTTTGCCTATTATTTGAATTCAAATATTCCGGCTTGCAGTTTAACATTTATAACCATGATTATTTTGTTTAGCTGCAAGTCTCTATGCTACCACAATGTCAGTACAATCACTAGTGAAGATACAGATAGAAGAGAGGAAATGTTCCTGATGTAAGCTTAAAACATTCACCCCTAACGATACAATTATTTAGAAGTATATATATGATGCATACATCCTATCAAATCAGCAAATATTATCTGCTCGCATTATGTAAATTGTAAATTAGATGAATGGTGTGCTCCTAAAATAGCACAATTATCTGCAATCTTTTTTTCTTCATATGTTTAAATATTATGTTTCATACTTTTGAATAGTTTTTCTCGATAACTAAATCGAATAAGATCCCATTTAATGTTCAACAGTTGATATGATCTAGAAAATGGTCAATATGTAGGGAGAATATATATATAGATACTTTGTTATAACTTTATAGAATAATTGAGTTACAATATAGATGCGATATTTAATAAAAACCTAAAGTTACAATAGACTATTAATTGGCTTCAATGCGAAGTTAGGTACTGCGCACGACGAGTATTGATTATGTGTCACAGTGCTTTTATATAGCGAGCCTTGATTGATGACGTCAATGACGTGTGCAGTATAAGTGACATACCCCTTTAAATGAGCCAATTAGGGGCCAGGGATTCCGCTCAGTGGTTTCAGCAAGGCGAAGAAAAAATGACATTTTGAGTTAGGGGTGGGTGTCTTAAAAGTTAAAAATCTTCTATACCATTGATCAAATCGTTATCAAAATATCATATGTTTCACGTTCGATAGATCTTTTATATTAATGTTTATGCTAAGGGTGTGTAATGATTTGTAATATATAGAAAATCGATGCACGGGAACAAATTGAATTTTATCGGCTGATTGCAATATCTGCATATTTTCGTAAAAGAAAAAAATGCAGCTAATTATATCGATTTTATTTTCAGATATAGATATCGAAATTTCAAGGTGATTAAATATTTATCAATCCAGAAGAAAGAACCTTTGTTATGAGTGTTGATATACATGAAAATAAAAATAAAAAATAACGTCAGAAACAACAAAGTAATTCGAAACGATTAACGTTCGAACGAAATTTTAGTATTTGAAAAGAAAACAAGCCCTCAAATACGTTTATTATAAAGATTAACCAGCTGCAGTTGTTTTCCGACGTTATTTTTTATTTTTATTTTGTGCATTTTAGAGCCTCTATGATCACCTGATTTTTAAAATTAACTTTTGTGTTAATATCAGGTAAGCTATTTTAATGCTAAGAAGCATATGGATTAAATATAAACCCTGATAAACAAATTTGAAGTGGGCGAAAATTAGGTTCACAAAGTAAATAATTGTCTTCTTCCTTACAATACTGCAGTCCACCATTGGTGTACCGCACACTTCTGTAATGCTCGATGGAGAGTAACATTGGTGTTTATATACATGTAGTTTATACACTCAAAATGCAAGGGAAGCTTCAATATTGGCATGTTTTAGCCCCCCTCCATAACTATAGGAGCACTACAAGGGAAGCTATATGTAAATTTGACTGAATATGGAAATGGAACAATTTTCAAAGTTCATATTTTATAACTTCTACTTCATACTCAAAGTTTAAATTTCTACAGAACATTTTTATACATTAAAATTATATTTTAAACTAAACATAAAGGCAAATCAATGAATAACATAGAAAAAATGAAGGTTTACTTTTGTTCCATTTCCATATCCAGTGCCATTTTTATTATCGCTCCCCTTGTAGTGTTTGTTTGTTTGTTTATTCTTCGGTAGTTTAACATATATATGTAATGAACATAGAATGCATACAATATAAAAATCATGCACATTATGTTGGTAAATACCATGGATGACCCATAAAAGCCAAAAGGCTTATTTCCAATGGGGCCCTTGTGTGCTATTACAAGGGGAGCGATAATAAAAATGGCACTGGATATGGAAATGGAACAAAAGTAAACCTTCATTTTTTCTATGTTATTCATTGTTTTCCCTTATGTTTGATTTAAAATATACGAGGTCAGCGAGGTGTTTTCGGCTAGATTTTGAGTTTTTGAAAGATGATAAGAAATTGAGAAATTGACAGCTCTCAAACTAAATGCATGCTAAAAGAGGGGGTTTAGAGGAGTCGATATCAACCCATTTGAGTTCATGACTATAATTCAATATTGAATTTGAAGACTTAAGGCTTAATCAAAAGATAAAGAGTTGGAAAGATCAATTTCGGCCGAAGCTTTAATCTTCAATCAATCGCACTTTTTCAAAGTTTTCTTTTCGTTATGCAGTCTTTTCGTCATTATTAACCAAAATTTAAGATTTATGACATGTAAATAAATGATTATGGCTCAAAGAATATTGTTTGAATTTCATATGTCATTATCGCCCATTTTGTTTAAAGTCAATTTATATTAGTTTCGACTTGAACATTTAAATTTATCACTCTCGCAAACTATGCTGCATTGCCATATAATAGTGTATGTGCATTAGTAAGCTTTCAAATATCAGGAAATGCGTTATTTTAACTTTTAGCCGAAACACCTTTAGAAACAAAACACCTTCTCGACCTCGTAATTTTAATGTATAAAAATGTTCTGTAGAAATTTAAACTTTGAGTATGAAGTAGAAGTTATAAAATATGAATTTTTAAAATTGTTCCATTTCAATATTCAGTCAAATTTACATATAGCTTCCCTTGTAACAGTGTTATAGGACTAGTAAACATTAGGTCATTTCTTATCTTGTAAAAAGGGATTCAAAATCACATATTGACCTTTGAATATACAATGGTTTCAGCCCAAGTTTGTGGTGTAGTAAAAATGGGCGAAAATATCTGAATTATCAACCGATTTTTTTAAACCTTTTTGAATAAGGGACGATAGGGGCCTGCTCGTGTTTTACAAATACTGCCTCATGTGACAATTTACTATAAATCTTATTGTCATGAAATTGTTCACTGTTACAAAAATTCAATTTTATGATGGCGCTTTTGTATTTTGTAGGTAGATAAAAACTTTCAACATGGGGAAAGGCTACAATAATTACATGACCAAAAAGTTCTTCCATCCGTCAAGTATCGACAATATTAAGCGGGTAAGCACCTATTCTATAGTTTTATTGTACTGTTTTCATCCATCGTGTCCATTTAAACTAGAAATGCTTTTTCTGTTGCCTTATCAATTGTAACATAGTTTTTGTTTACATACGGGCGTTTTATGATATACCCTTTAAATAATGTATAGCAATTGAAGGCTATTGCTATGCCATCATTTAATTCACAGCAGTAACGGATGAGTCTTTAAAATTTGAAATATATACAAATGCGTCTGAGTTCATTTTGAATAAATGTCCTCTGAAAAAAAAGAACTCTTGGCTAATAATGTCCTTTTGTGATTCCCAAAACAGAAATGGATGGCGGAACAAAAGGCCGAATTCGAACAGAAGAAGCAAGATGAAATGTTGGCGCAATACCAGCGAGAACAAGAAGTTCTTGAAAACAGGTAGCTAAATGCACTAACATATTTTCCGTTTAAACGTTAACCTTAAATAAATGAAGAGTTAATGAGTACATTCAGCGTTTGACGCTTTCCTTCTAAAAACGACACCATTTATGTAAATTAGGTTTTTGTATGCGGCCATTAGATTGTGTCGATTACAAGGTGCTATGTCTTATGGTTTTATTGAATGTTTCCTTTCTTGTTTTACCAAGCGATCTGTTTGATATAGCTAGGGTAGGCTTTAGTCTTATAAGTTTAGAGCCATAGAGTATACTGGTAAGGATGTTCAGCTTGTTATTATAAAATGTTGTGTCTTCTCTTGTTTTACAGAGCGTTGCTTGGGGATACCAAAGCTAAACTGGGAATCAGTTTCATGTACGATGCTCCACCGGGGGCCGAAAGGTCACACGAGGTCAGTGAATACTGAATAGTTGTCTTAACTAAATAAACAATTAAAACAAATCAATATTTAAGAAAGCTCCATGTATGCATATTACGTAAAACTGGAAATTTCTGATAATCCCAAACGAATTTCTTATAAGACAGGAGAAAAAAATGGACAGAAAAATTAAGATCACTTTTACGGAACACATTATCCCTGTCCCCGAGACTAGTGAAATTTACCTCTAGTTATCAGTGATTTTCCGTTAACGGTGGTTTTATAAGTGTGAATATATTTATCTCTTTGGGGAAAAAAGAATGAGTGAGTTTTTGAAATAATTGACTTTCGTGTAAAATTCATGTGTATCAATGAATTGAAACAAATAAAATTATAAGTTTGCAATCGAATAATTTGAAGACGTCATGTTTGTGTTTCAGAAAGAAGATAACGAGCCAGAATACAAGTTTGAATGGCAGAGAAAATACAACGCCCCAAGGGAACAGTAAGTAGGGGTTGGATATCGAATATTTTAATCATGGTTTGTTGTTATATAAAACATAGTGTAGGGCTACATAATGAATAAGAGAGAAAACAGTATTATTAGGTCTATTTGCAAAGTCACGTGATATTTCTTTTATAAAAACTTATTTTTGTCAATCAGAAAAGTGCAGACATTCTAATTCTTATTATAGAATCTCTCATTAAATCATTATGTCTGTGACCCAATTTGTAACCATCACCTCTTCAATGTAATTTCATTATATTTTTAATTTCATCTTATAAAAAGGTATGCAAAAGGTGATGACGAAATCCACGACCAGCCGTTTGGAATCGAAGTGCGAAATGTACGCTGCGTCAAGTGCCACACTTGGGGTCACATTAATACGGATCGTATCTGCCCCATGTACAACAAGGACATCACGGCAGAACCCCCTCAGCGTGAGTAGTTTATATCAAGATCAATCAATTTTCCAAGCCCCCACATCACCTACTACTTCATCCGCCCTAAAATATCTATCTCTTTCTATCTCGCAGAACCCCCACAGCGTGGGTGTTTGAGAGTTATACCCACCCCTTCCTCCGTTCAACCCCTTCCCAACCTCATATGGCCTGCCACTCTCCTCCCTAATTTACCGGTATATGTCATTCTTTATACATCTCTATCTACCCATCCATCTATCTAACTACCTATCTTTCTATCCATCCGTCTACCAATCTATTTATCTACCTATCTCTATCTTTCTCCCTCTGTTTTTATCCCCCGTGAAAACGAGGGGATATAGGGTTGAGCTTGTCCGTCTGTCCGTCTGTCTGTCCGTCTGTCTGTCTGTCTGTCCCGCTTGATATAGGGTACTTTGTGCACGCGAGTTTGGTATGAAGGAGTTGAGCTAGAACTTTCAAATTTCATACACGCGTAAACCAAGGTCTGAAGTCGTGCCTCGTCAAGGTTTTATCTCGATCGGTTGAAAATTGTCGATTCTAGAGCACTTTAAAAATTGTCGATTTTAAACTTTTTTTCACATGCCAAGCACTTTGTGCAGGCGAGTTTGGTCTGAAGCAATTGAGCTAGAGCTTTCGAATTTTATACACGTATATCCCAAGGTCTGAAGTCGTGCCTCGTCAAGGTTTCATCTCGATCGGTTGAAAATTGTCGATTCTGGAACACTTTAAAATTTGTCGATTTTAAACTTTTTTTCATTTGCCAAGCACTTTGTGCAGGCGAGTTTGGTCTGAAGCGATTGGCCTAGAGCTTTCGAATTTTATACACGTATAAACCAAGGTCTGAAGTCGTGCCTCGTCAAGGTTTCATCTCGATCGGTTGAAAATTGTCGATTCTGGAGCACTTTAAAAATTGTCGATTTTAACCATTTATACAGATGTCAAGCTCTTTGTGAAGGCGAGTTTGGTATGAGGCAATGAAGCTATACCTTTCAAATTTTATTCTCGTATAAACCGAGGTCTGAAGTCGTGCCTCGTTAAGGTTTAATCTGGATCGGTTGAAAATTGTCGATTCTGGAACACTTTGAAAATTGTCGGTTTTAACATTTTCACCCGATGTTAAGTACATTGTGCACGCGAGTTTGGTATGAAGGAATTGAGCGAGAGATTTAAAATTTAATACACATATAAACCAAGGTCTGAAGTCGTGCCTCGTCATCTCGAACGGTTAAAAATTGTCGATTTTGGAGCACTTTAAAAAGTGACTGGTCTCGTCAGTTCAAGAGATGTCTTCAGAAAAAGTGAGTGATGATGCAAAATGTTACTCTGTTTTTCCTTCATCGCATGATCTTGTTTATTTGCAAAATAGTTAGTCATTTCCAAAGTTAATTTTAGTAAAAACTGACCATCCTGCATATACGCATTGTTGAAGTTCACGGGGGATCCAAGGTCACTGACCTTCTAGTTTTTTTTGTCGTGGGCGCCACAGTTTTCTCATTAATCAATCTATAGAGTAGTTCAGTGTTAAGAAAGTTATTAATAGAGACACATTTTGTTTTCGGTATTTTATAATTTGAGATTTTGGTTTTCTTTCAAAGAATCGTCACCTGTGCTATCATATGTTGTTTTCATCCTGTATTAAGTAAGCACAGTTTTATAATCGGGTCATTGCGATTTGCTAATTTTTCAAACTTTGTATTCGACAGCTGGTAAGAACCCGTCGGTGGTACTAAAAGGATTGAAAGAAGAGCGTCTTGCTTTGACCAAGGAGATCCGAGAGGGAAAGGTGGAACGAGGGCCCAACGCTAATGAGGTAAGAGCAACGTCTTTCAATGCATATGTGAAATAGCTGAAAAGATAAGCAAATTTTGAAACAGTTGGCGAAAGAAAAATGATTGGGAAAGTTTCATATAATTGAAGATAGCAACACTTCTATCGGAGGAAATCTTTCTATCCGAACAATTGTATCCGTCAAGGATTTTTACCTAAGTGTTCAATTTCCGCCCAGATATTACAGACATTGTATAAACCTAGAGCTATGTAACAACAATCATTGGTTATATAATTATGCATTTAAGTTATAATGGTGTAAATATAACAATGATTATGACAATTTTTATTATTTTGTTTTCGTATTTTTCAGCAAATGGTGGAATCTGAAACAGAAGACCCCGAGGAAGCATTTTTCAAATCACTCACCAAGTCACAGAAGAAGAAACTGCTCAAGTAAGCAATGCTTCCCCTTTCTGAAATTGTTCCCGTTATGTACCTGAAATTGAGCAGCTGATCCTTTTGGATTACCCCTACCTGTCATTCTGACCTGGGTCAAATTCCGGACTCTCAAAGAAATTGAAAAGATTTGTCCCAATATATCTGACCCACCCTTTCACTCTAATTTTTAAGACCCCAAGTTCATATACCTGTGCAAAAAAAATTGAAAAGTTCAGCCCGACCTCAATCGATCTCAAGCAAACCCTTATGCGACGTATTTCAATTGTTTTTTTTTTCTGAATATTTATACTGTATATGTTTTCTTATTAAAATTATTGGGCTTCAAATCTATGTGTATCCTGGATTTCTACTCATTTATGATACACCGTACTTAAGTACTAGTTATTATCAAACTATTATGGCTTTTATTTCATTTTATAGAAAGCTGGATAAACTGGCAGAGAAGGAAAAGGGTGGAAAAGTGAAAAAGAAGAAAAAAGAGAAAAAGAAGAAACACAAGAAATCGCGTGACTCAGGTAAAATACCAACATTTTTATTTGAATTTTTGATTTTATTTCTAGTGTGCCTTGAACTATTTTACCTCTGAAAAAAAAAAAACTGTTTTAGAACCTCGGGTATCGATGTGGATAATATAGTGACTTAAATTTATGGTAGTTTGCAGGCTGTAGCATAAGAGTTAATCAAGATTACCGAGACAGAATTGCGGTACCCTCGAAACGATTCCGAGGGAGAAATCGATTTTATCGAGGCAAAGTTTAGGTACCCTCGAAAAATTACCGAGGCAGAATTCTGGCTTATGCTACACCCTGGTGTTGCTAAACTTTCGACTCCGAGCTAAGAAAGCTTCATATAGATTTATTACCGATGGTAATCCTTCAAAGCCAGTACTCTTCCATAACCAGTTGGTAGCCTATTTTGATCCGGACGTACCCTCATAAATGAAATAACCTATTTTCAGACGACGAAGACAAATCGTCGAAGCGAAAGAAGTCGAAGCGCGACCGGAAAGAGTCGAGTAGTTCCGGAAGTGACTCGGACAGTAGCGAACCAAGTTCCCCGGATGTGCGCAGTCGTAGTGATGGCAGGTTCGTTCGTTGTCGAAGTAAAGTCCTTTTAGGAAAGGCTTATTAAAATATCAAACAATTCGCAAATTTTGTGTCGAATATAGTTGGTATCTCATTATTTTCCTAAAGGTCTACCAAAAGAGATTAAAAACCTTGAAGTCACTATGTTCAAAGGCAACATCCATGTAAAATGATGACGTAAGATACATGTGTGAAAAGAGTATATGATAGGGATATTTGTTCTCAACTGTAGATGTCGATCAAGTCAGATTTTCAATCATTTTCAAATTTTCAAATATTTATTTCAGATATAATTTTTTTGCAACCAAATTGATACATGAATCATTTTTCATTTTTCAGACATCATCAACAAAGAAATCGTTCCCCACAACCGGGCACTTCCTCCCGACCCTCCCACTCTCAATCACGCAGACGTTCTCCAAGCTCCTCTTCAGACGATGAACGAACGTCACATAAGCAGAGAAAGAGACAAACCTCCGAATCCGATCGTCATCGAAAGTCACCGAATAAACATAAGGATAGGGGTCACACGAGTGCTGATGTTAGAAAAAGGGACACGTCTTCAAAACGAAATCGATCAGGGTCGCCTGTCAAGGTCAAACGAGAAAGATCACGGTCACCTGTCAAGATCAAAAGAGAAAGATCGAGATCACCTGTCAAGGTCAAACGAGAAAGATCAAGATCACCTGTCAAGGTCAAACGAGAAAGATCAAGGTCAGTTGATAGGAGGGATAGGTCAACCGGCGGACGACACAGAAGAGACTCAAATTCTTCACCGCAGCGAAAACACAGTTCCCATAAGCGCAGATCAAGGTCAGCATCAAGAGAACGGTCAAGGCGAAATCGAAGGTCGAATTCAAGGTCACGAAAAGACTCGAGCAGACGTGACTCGAAACGCTCTAGGTCACGCTCACCTTGGCAGGGATCGTAGTGATCTTACTGAAAAGAAAACTAGAATTTGAAAACTCAATTTTCGCAACAAAGCTTGGCCGTGGAAGAAAGTAAATTGTAAAACAAAGTCCTGAGCTAGTTCATATTAAATATTTTTAGTGTTCTTAAAACTAGCATATTTGTGTTTACATTTTGTTTGATTATATGAACAACAGCATTGTGTAGGGACATCTTATCGAAATTATTGTTATATTTAGATGGGTATTTCTAGCATATAACATTGTAAAACATCTAATTATTTTAAAACATATAAAATCGTACATCACTGAACGGAATATTAACTGTGCCATGGGAAACACTGCCGATAATGTCATCTTGTTGCATAACACCGTGTTTTCAAAGTAATTACATTTGCACCATGTAGATCAATACATTGGGAACATTTCGTGCAAATTTAAATCTGGGTTGGTGAAAGATATTTGAATATGACCGTAAATTATCCATAAGAAGTGATAAAAGTCACTTTCTTTTATCAACGTCTAATATTAATTACTTTTGCTGCATTATTTTTCGATATATATATGTCACATTATAACAATGTGTAACTTGTATTGTAAAAATGTCGTTTAAACTGATTTTAAAATTTTATTTTACGTGCAATGTGAATTTTGAGCAAGGTACAATGAAATAAAACAATTTGAGAAGATTTTGGCGTTTATTTCTATGCTTGTATGGCTGTGGTTCAACACTTGAAAGTGTAAACAAATATGGGATATCTCATATTTTCAATAAATTTTTACCGAACTAATACATGTAAGTCTACTTGGGAAGAATTAATATTATAGAACTTAATTGAAAGGTTTGTTAATTTTTATTGAATTCCTTAATGAATAATACATTGTTATAATGGACCTAGAATAAAAACAACAAATAATATTCATATAATAAAAGAAGAAAAATAATAATAAAAGAAGAAAAAATTCCCTATTCTCCAGTTTATCTGTTATGTCTTCAAAATAGACCGGCATCAGAATAACATTTATTTACTTTTTACTTATCAAAATAAATACCCAGTTCATTCAGCACTCTTTCCACTCTCTTCTTCAACTCTTGTCCTATGGCGTCAGGAATGCGACTATCCGTAATGATATCCTTATTCT
>LQRL01185754.1:0-14586 GCA_001703475.1 Hydroides elegans
TTTATCGATTACAAACTGGACCTCGTCAAGCGGGTCTAAGTGTCGTCTGCCGTGAGCTTTCCTCGCCCCGTTTTGTAGGGACCCGGGTTGTAGGTTAGCCTGGTCATGACAGTACTAGCAAATTTACACGACTCCAATACTGCCGCTCACCTCGGACGTCAGCGTACATTCAGTGCCGTTAATCAACGCTATTTCTGGTATAAAATGAGACTCGGTCGTTAGGTGGTGCAAGACGTGTGATAGATGTCAGCGACGTAAGCGCCCCGGTCATACACCTCAAGCTCCTATGCGCGTATATAACGTCGGTTATCCTGGAGAGCGAATCGCAATGGATATTTGTGGCCCCTTACCAACCACTAACCGCGGCAACAAATATATCCTTGTAGTGTGCGACAACTTCAGTAAGTGGACCGAAATGTACGCTATGCCCGATCAGACAGCAGCGGTGGTGGCTAACGCGTTTGTACACAATTGGGTCATCAGATACGGCTGCCCGCGGGAGTTACATTCCGATCAAGGCTCAAATTTCGAGAGTCATCTGTTCCGCGAGATGTGCAGGTTACTGGACATACGCAAATCACGTACGACGCAGTACTTTCTGAAGTCTGACGGCATGGTCGAGGTAAAAAACGCCGTCATGGAGAGAATACTGAACGCCATAGGAAACCGGGAACAGACGGATTGGGATCTGGTTCTACCGTTCTGCATGATGGCGTACAACTCGACAGAACACGCGGCGACTGGAGAGTGCCCTAGTAAAGTACACCTCGGGCGCCTGCTAAACGTTCCGTTAGATGTAATGACGTCCCCCCACAGTGACATGCAACCTGTGTTTGCCTCCGAATACATCCGAAAGATGGAGGGGCGCATTGAGCGGACATACATCACAGTGCGTGAACACATAGGAAGGGCGGCCCAGCGTAATAAGCGTTACTACGACAGGAAGCATCACCTTAACTGTTATAAGCGTGGTGACTTGGTGCTCATGAAGACGATGGTGAAGCTCCCCGGCCTCAGCCCCAAGCTGATGGACAAGTATGAGGGTCTATTTGTCGTTATGGATAAACTCTCGGACTTGACGTACCGGATAAAGCAAGGGCCAAACAAACGCGCCAGAATCATCCACCACGACAGGTTGAAGTTATACGTACCGCGAGAACCGGGGGAGAACGACATCTCGTGGTTAAGCGACCTTCCTGACACGCAGCCAGTCCACCTCCCCACCCAGGCGCAAGTACCTGCATCTAGTCAAGCAGAGGACGCTGAGATTACCAGACCGCTAGCGGGTGAACTTATGGAGACGTTGCCCTATGGCTCATCTCAGGACGTCACACTAGACCTAACTCTCACCGCACCCGAGACACGCGACATCATGTACAATACACCGACACCAATAACTGACACTGTCTCACATAGCAATAGTTCAACGAATGACACCAACCCCATAGAAAATTCATTTAATACTTCTACTCACACACCATCATCACAGACAAGTACAACCGAGCTCACCACAACCCATACTAACACTCGGTCCAACCTGGACACCAAGCTCACACCTTCTGCTTACAAACGCCGTGGATCACGCAGGAGGAGACCAACACCTCGACTTGGCGACTACGTCCCTGAATAGTCCTCCTACTAACCACTGGTATCCAAATACTAACCGACCCCGATTTCAATAGTGTAACGGTGCCAGAGGTGTTCTATTTGGCTGTACTGTAGAAATTAACCCATATCATTTGTGTTGACAGAACGATGACGCGAAGGAGGGTTGCTTGTCGGTTTTGCAATTGCGTGATGGGCGCGTCTCGCTGCTTCCCCACATGCGTGCCCACCACGATGTAAAGGACCTGTCAAATGTCACTGGTCAGGCCGACAAAGTACCAGCAGTCTCTTGTCTTGTCAGTCTGCTGCTAACACTGTCTTAATACAATACGGGTGCTTGCTATCACTACCGGTATAAAGCTCACGATCAAATTTGGAGGACTTTTGATATTTTTGACCGAATTCGCGAATTTGTTAAAACGGTTGCTACAGTTATATTGAGCGGTGTATGATATTGTACATGAACGTATATTGTGTATGTGATCTACTAACACTCCCGGAACCCGATTAACCCGTTTAACCGCCGTTTAACCGCATATACGCCGTGAGGAGAAGTTTCAACCAGTCGGAGAGTGCATCGGACTGCCCCCTCGTTATTTTATTTTCATTTTGTTCGCCATCGTTTTTGCAAAAAAAAACACTTATAGGAAGCGGAGTGCTGCCCAAATTTTTGATTTTTGCAAATGTACTATCCGGTTTCTCTTCAATATCGCTACTAACCGACTAATACACCTAAAATCGCTAATATACCGGTGTGCTTGGTGTCCATCATACAATTCACCTTCAATTTTACTCACTACACTACATCGTTCACGAACTCGTAAATTTGGAAGACTTTTGATAGTTTTGACCGATTTCGCTAACTTTTCCAAAACTTCGTATTAACCAACTACGATTAATTCTAACTGTATTCTAACTCTCGGCTACCCCTCTAACACGTTCAAAACTATTATTTTACTGTTATCCGGACATAATTCTCCAACTTCACTCGCTAATTTGCATCAAATCACACGGATCGGCTACAATACTCTACATTTACCGTCTCCAACTGTCTAATATCACATATGGACCATCGGAATGAGTCGCCCAGCCGCTATAATGCAACTCAATAATGCTGATAAGGTTGATGTGTTGATTGAGTTCTGCAAAGACAGTCATATTTTATGCGAAATTGTTATAATCCTGGGGGGTCACACACTTATTCTATATAATTAATCGGACTTGAACATCGTATTACGGTTCTGCGAGCTTAATCTGTGCATGAAAAGGCCGCATGTTCTGCTAGAACTAGTTTAACTTTTATCCTGCGCAATGTATTTTTTAAAATAAAACATTATGGAGAATACCCACTCACAAAGCTGGCTCCGTGGCCCTCTTGATAACTTGAGTAGATTCTTTAATAGACAAACGAGACAGGATCGGCCAGTAGCCTCTACACCATTTGACCCTCCCTCTCGCGTGGGTCGAGTAGTGCCTACTGGGCACTTTGATCATTGAGATACGCCTGTTCTACCCCTTCGTGATACGCGGAGGTTCTCATTCAGCGAACCAAACATGGTGAATTCAGGCTACAGCTCGGCCATAAGGGATCAACCTCGTCATGTGCCCCGGTATGCACGTGACTTATTGAACGCCCCGCGACGACCATTACAGAAAGTAGATTTAGACGACTCTGACACGTCAAGCTCGACGGTTTTGAATAATGATGTCATAAACAACGAGTCGCATGGACCTGCGGTGAGAGATAACGAACTGCGAGTGGCGTATGCCTCACCTCTGACACAGACTCAAACACTGCCATCTGGTGTAGGGGGCCCAGAAGCCGATTTGTGCCCTCCGGTTAAGCATAGCGATGGCTCTCAGCTTCGTAATCACACCGTGGCGACGACGGGAGTTAACGCACCGCCTATATCTGTCTATATCGACAAACGACAAAGAGGAGCAGTTTTCAATCATCAGAATATTATTGAAAGTGCTTATTATTAAAACATATATAATATACTTTTTATACTTCATTACCATAAAAATATAGTTCCGCAAACTGGAAATGACATCGGGTTTATTAGTTTCATATCAATTATCAACTTCATATATGTTATGTATGTGATTATACGCTCGGTGTGCTCTCGATGCGGTAGTATACAGCTGTTTGCATCATCTGTTCCAGCATCATCCTCATTCGCTTTGTATGATGAAGGGGACACTTTTCCGACAGTGACACTAGACAGTGTTAATACACTTTTGACGTCAGTGGTATCTTTGACTCATTTAAGCTTTATTTGTGTCATTATTTTCATTATCCTAATAACAATCAAGCTCTCATATTTCATTGTGTTTTGGTACAAGCAAATAAATAACGGTAATGACGAAATTGCGTCAGTTTCCTCTGTCGTGAACCTCGTATTTTAGAATAGTGGAATTGTTGATATGGTTATCACCTTGCCTATATTGAGATTGCCTTGACGGGCTAAAGGCCTTGGTATTATAGATTTCGGAGAATCTATAAATATAAGATTGTCTAACTCGATATTTTCACGCTACTTGAGGGTCAATACTATTAAACTGAGTTAATCAAATGTTAATCAACACAATTAAAATACGTTCCTTTTTACATTTGCATATTAATCTGTTTTTTTTTTCGACGCAGATATATGCTTTCGGGGAAACGTAATAAATCTAGTTATTAAAGACTTGGCCTGATACAGTACTGTCCCAAAAAGATGCGGTATCAGCAAGTGCGAAACGCGAATAAAAGTGGACTACGTATAACTGCCACATGGCAGAAACAATGATTCCTTATAAGACGTGGCTATCAACAAATTTGCGAGGATCGGACACTTCAGGAAATACTTTTTCACTTGGATATTGGAAGGCTGGCTATCGTTAGACTTACGGACTTGAAATGAATTGAGTGTTCCTATAACAACTACATGAAGGCCCTTGGTCTCTTGTCAACCTGCTATATGTATATTTTCGTACATCCTAAAAAGACAATGAAGATCGAAGGTATTTCACCTGCTATTCTTCATGCGGAGACTAGTCAGATCGACTTTGCTCTACCTGAATCACTTCCAATAAAAAGTAGTCAGGAAATGGGTTCGTTAGACCAGACCCGCTGTTTTTTTATCTCGTGGAAGTACTCCTCGTATTGAAGATTTGTTTATACGTTTTCACTTGGACATTGGAAGGGTTGGCTATCGTTAGACTTACGGACTTGAAATGAAATGAGTGTTCCTATAATAACTACATAAAGGCCTTTGGTCTCTTTTTTAACCCGCTATATGTATATTTTCAAACATCCTAAAAAGACAATGGTATTTCACGTGTTTCACTTCATGCGGAGACTAGTCAGATCGACTTTGCTCTACCTGAATCACTTCCAAGGGAAAGTAGTCAGGAAATAGACCAGATCCGCTATTTTGTTCGTTTATCTCGTGGAATAGCAAAATTCCCTCATCTTTTGCAGCTTCTATCACAAATTATATGCATCTTCGATTAATATATATTTGGGTATTAATAGGTGATTATATTAATGTAGATTAAAGAAAAAAGAACCCAATCAAGAATGCAATATCATCTAACATTATTCAAACATTATAAGCATTTGGTAAAGGGCTAATTTAAGTTTAAAACCAGACGACGTGTTCCTCATTCATTATGACACGTTACATGGGGGAGTTAGCAACACAGGGCGAGATGACTGGGTCAAAATCTGCCAATATGAAGTAATGTATATGTTAGACCCATTCACAGATCTTAGGGAAAAATACATGACCTGCTATATATGCACAAGAAAAATATGAACATCGAGCTGACTTTTTTTTATTTCATAGGAAAAATACATCGCGAATAAAAAAAGATCCCTAACACTATTCTTTAATCCCGCTATCCCCGTACCTTTTTTAATCCTCAACGAGACTAAGGAGTTCGAGCGTATTTCACTTGTTTCACTCTTGCGGATACAAGTCAGGTCAACTTTGCTCGACCTGTCTCACTTTCAATGGAAAGTAGTCAGGCAGGTTTCATGCAACCAGGTACGCTTTTTTAATCTCTAGGAAGCCCTATCGAAGATTTTTTTCTACACTTCCAAACAAAGGCGAAACAAAGGACGCAAAATAAAGGAAATATTCACTATTGATATACACAGGAATGCTTATTTTACGAGGTGCTTCCACGTTCTACAAACAGGGCCTGACTCTTGAGAATGTTGTTACACTTGAAAATGAGTCTATAGTTACCGCCCTTGCAATCGAAGAACAACAGCTTTTATCGATATATAAAAACAGTGCGGTTGTCTTCCCATTGACTAAATCAGAGCCATCGCCCTGTATTATGTACTGCCCCAGGATCAATTGATTCCATGATAGCAATGCAATGTTACATCCTCACTTTTGTCCACGACATGCACGGTGATTTTGATTTACGGTACTCCTGGATAATGAAAAAAAATCGAGAGATCACAGAAGCAGCTTTGCATCTTCGCAGCTTCATCGTTAAGACTCCAGGTGTATAAAGTTGTATCGCAGTATATGATCATTGAGATTTGCATAAAACATATTTTAACTGAAAGATTCGTTCAAAATTACTCAGTTAAGATGTTTTTGCGGATAACAACAATTTAATTTCCCATGGCGTTGACTGTGTTTATGATGATTAAAACCAATTGTTGAGGTGAGACATATTTCAAATTGTACAAAATATGTCAAACTTATTATAAATGCATTAATCTAGATAATTGAAAATAGCCCTAAACAATTTTAACTATCGGAACACTAAGCATACATCTCATCAACTCTTGCTCTGTCTGTAGGAACAGTCTTATAGCATTATACTATCCTACCAAATATACCAATTTCTAATAGATTACAACCTATTGCGAGTTTTATTTAATACCAATCACAAAGCTATTAATAGATTGTAAGTTTTATGGATTATTGTCTCTTATCATTCATATGAAATTATATTTGCAAGCTTTTGATGATGTGTGAAGAAATGGCATGTAATTCTACTGTAATATTTATAAGTATTTCTGTTTATTTTCCCACACTCAAATGAGCGCCCATCTGCGCTTACACGGACATACAACTCCATTCATATATCTCTGTATGGACATGAATTGACATATAATTCATGACCCGTTCAAAATTTTACTCTGAGTTTAGCTCCTGATTATGTTGAAACACACGTGGCTGTACTTACACTCTTTCACGATTATAAGCATAACAACTTCAATTTTAGCACATATGCGACAGGTTACTTTCTAAATGGAATCAAAATGCAATAAAAGCGTTATACCGTTGCTTTCAAACTTAATGTTATTAATTGCAGAAATGACAACAATATTGCAAAAAGAAACAGAACAATAATCTAAGAAAGATCAAAAGCGCGTTAGAAAATGGTTAGCGAACGAAGATATTTTGAGTATTAATATAATTGGAATAAGAAAGTAAACAAAGAAGAATGTGGCTGGACGAGGTAATTGTATCAACAATTCAATCTGAACTAAGATACCAAAACACTTTATGTTCTTTTATGAAATAAATTGACACTATATGTTTTGACAGGTAAGAAAAGGTAGTGGCTGTATGAGCATGCAAGTTTGTATTATCACTATTAAACTTGTCAGTATCAGTAATGCTTCATTACAGGGATAAATACATATTTAATAAGCCAAAAACAGTATCTACCACTGTCGACCTAATTTTTAAAAACATAATTATCAATAAGACATATATTTCGCGGGGACTTTGAAATTTGAAAATGTTATTAGTAACATTCCTGAATCAGAATATTTACCAAAAGGAAAGCCATAGTCAAGTAGATAGGGGAAGCAGAAAAAACACTAAATGGAATAGCCCACATAGAAACATTTTAACCAACAAATGAATTCGATTTGCTAACAGAATTGAAGGAGAAAGAAATCATCTTTAAATAACACCTTGAATCTAGAATTAATGAAAACGGTAGGGTTAAGAAAATATTAATCGTATTGAAATCCATTTAGCTGTGAACAATCCATTGGCTGCTTCGTCATACATTTTATTATCCAAAGAAGTACACATGACAAAAAGCGTATTGAGCATTCAAAATCATGACAATTTATTTTGTGTCTGGTGTGTATTAGCACATATACATCCTGTCGATAAGTCAAATAATCCAAATCGTGTAAATGAATATTAACAATACTTTAATGAAATAGATACAACGGGATAAGACTTTCCAACACCTCTAAGACAAATATCAACATTTGAAAAGAATAATAAATTAAGAATTAAGGATTAAGAAGCTAAACAGTCATTACTGCCTTATCCGCGATTTTAGTTGTATTGCAAATTATCGCACTAAACATCAAGGTAAGAAACATATTTGCTTTAACTGTATTCACGCTTACTCGACAAAAGAACGACTAAATAAGCGTCAGGAATGCTGTTTAAAGCATAAAGAACAATTGAACAACAGTTTCTGAGCAATTCGATTGATTTATGTCAAATATCTTGGAAAATCAATTAATAAGTCACACATTTCGATACCACTGAAAGTTATAGATTTTCTTGAATAATTGTAATTTAAGTAAGCATAAACAGTATCGCGCAAAACAGTTTCTGTAACTCTTTTTTTGTTACCTAGATGAAATTTTTGAGACACTATTTGTTCATATTGTCGTTCATCATTGTGTTTTTTTTATTATTTATGTAGTTATTCCGAGTGTTTTATATATTAATATCCGGTGTTATAATTAATCATGTTCTTGTCAACTAGTTTATTCATGTAATTGATGTATTTACTAAGCGAGAAATATGTTTTTTTTTATTTTAGTGTATATTTTTTTTTTCGTCAGTACAACAAAATGGAAATCGAACTTCCAGAAAACTTCAACACTCCAACAGTAAGTATATTTCTTTTTTGCAAGGGAAAATAAAATTACAAAATGATGTTATTTCATAAACGTGTTCAGCGATTAAGAAAACAATTCTCACGATAACACTATATTTATATGTATATATAGTTGATTCGAATGAATAAGGTCGATTATCAATTCAATTGGTTTTCAAAAAGGATGGATATGATAAGGAAATGTATATTAATAGAATACTGTAGTCAAAACCTTTTATTTGTTTTTTCAAATTTTCTTTTGTTTTAACATCATCCGTTTTCTTAAAGTGGTTGGTAATGATGTGATGTTACCCTCGGCGCCCCTCGAGCCAGGCGGGAAATGTATTGCATAGGTCTAGGCACCGGAGTCGAGGCCACCAACAAACAAGTTTTTTAGGGTGAGCTTGGGTTCAATCTAATTAATGCGTGTTAATTTATCATTTCATTATATTCAGTATTCATTTTGTCATATAAGCAGCCACTTATTTTGTATTTTATTTTCGTCAAGGGTTTGCTATTCAAAAATGTAAAGCCTTAAAATGATTATGAACAGACGTGAAACAAATAAGGTATAGGTTTACAGTCTCTTTGAAAATGTTTCACTGTCTCGATCGCTTATCTAATTGAATTTCTAATAAACTAACTTTAAAAAAATTATTATGGATACGATAAACCATGAATAAGTCAAGTAAAATAGAATTATGGTTAAGTAAATGAAATTATCTAAAAAGTGTTTCTTGTTTTATATGTTGGCGGTGATTGTTTGTGAAGTACATGCTAGTGTTGTTCTACTCATGCAAGTGGTGGGATTTTGTGACACAATACAAGACGGGCCTGTGGAACCATATCTATCAATAACATGGAGCAAGGTTCACGGCTCATATTTGCGACGCTTCAGCTAGGAAAAATTTATCTGGACAATTTTGGTCCTATGTATTAGGACGTTAAAAGTACGGAAATAAAGCAAGGCATACATAAATCTGATTTATCTGTCAAATTTGTTAGAAAGCTTGATAGGGGCTTTCGAATTTCAACCTGCCCGTCCGATCAATGTGTGCAGATGCTTAAGATTATACGTTCTAAGGGCATTAATCAAATATGTTTACCTAATCAACATATTATACCATCCAGATATGGTAATTTGTAAATTACTTTATAAATTCTGCAATTAACGAGGTATTACGAGTGTTTGTGTGTCCATGAGGAGACCTTGTATTGAGATGTCATCTCATTATCTTGTAGTTGGTGTCTCTATAGATTCTCCTCTAAATAGATCATCTAAAGAAAATATGTCTTCGCAATTTGATGATAATGTATCGTTAGTAATTGATGTTAAGAGAATAAAGTTGGATAAATAATAAGGGAAACCGTAATTGAATAGAGCAACTATAAAAACGCGAAGCTAGAAAAGGGCGTACAACATTTTTGTTACAAATAAATACAATTGATACTCACTTTCAGCAATTCGCTTTACCATGACTATTTTAAACTATTTTAATGTGATTATATGAATACTTTTATTCACCGGGTAGTTGTTTCATGCTAAAGGATTCAATTTATAATTATTCTTCAATTATTGAATGCTGTTTTGTTATTACATTACTGATGAAAAAAGCGTTATTAAATTTATTGTGTTGAAAAAATGAACCAGATAAAACGCTTTTGTGAACATTACGTATATATCCCCACGCTTAAAGACCTCGTGGTATTGTCCCTCATGGAACGATACCATTTATTTTATAGTTGTAAACATTGCATTCAAAATAACTGACTATGACTTTACACTTGCAACGCTTCGACACCCGACGCTGATCATCGTGAGGGCAGAATAAAAGGAATTGGTCTAGTTTGAGCATTATTTGTTACTTAACTATACCTAAACAACGCAAAAGCACCATTTATTACCATCGAAATCGAACCATTTTTTTCATATTTAACAAGGAATGATCATGGTTCTTCACTTTAAACACATTTCGGTAACATGCTGTGATGATCCGCCTTGAAGAAAAATGCCGATAACAGCTACAGTTGTTAATAGAGAGCACCTACATCATTGAAGATCAAGACCAACTGTAAAATTTGCTTCATCACATGAACATCGAACGAGAGACAAGATATAATATTTGAACAGAAGGCATGTCTCTTCCTGCGAACCAAACTCTGTTTGAACCAGGAAGTTCCTGTTACCATTTGTACAAACTAATCTTCAGTACCAATGGTGATTTGAGATTGACCGATATTTTGAAGAGTTTCTCTAAGCAAATTGGTTGCTTTGTTACATTTAATATGTGATCACTTTTAATATTGATATTTATTTTTTCAAATTTATAGTAATATTGTTAATACTGATTTAAGTATGTTTTCGATACAACAGGAATAAGTGGAGACCACTAGCAGAAATGACACTCACACAATGCCTATCATTGACAAGAAATCCGCTGACTTTCAGTCTAAAGACTCAAACTCTCCTCTCCCTCGCTACATGTGAGTGACACGAGTATGATTGCCCTCATGCAGCTGACATTGGATAACAACGAGGCAATGGAACGGAAATGTTAATGCTTAATCTTAAATTAATATTTATTGTCTCATTTTTCTTATACAATGAGAAAAACTATCTATCAATTCCGTGCGTACACATTACGCACATGTTATATCTATATAATTATGTTTTGTATGTAGTCAAGACACAAGATTTTTTTGTACAATTGCTTTGCAACTGATATAAGGGGTAGCAAGGAGAAAGCATCTCAAGCAACGAAATCCAAGACAGCAGAGTTATTCGAAAACGAAACAAACCACACTTCAAGAAAAAAAACAGTCAGTGGATACAATTTTGTACAAAACAAGTCAATCAACGTTTATTAGAATAGTTTATTCTTTGTTTATATGTTTTCCTAGTTTTTCTATATATATATATTATATGTCTGTGCAATATGCCTATGTTTTAGGTGAATCGAACCTACAGAAACGAAAGTATACGGTCAAAGGGGTTTCTAAAGTCAAGGCACAGTAAATAGAAAGAATAAAGAAAAAAGAAGAGGAGCTAAATACGAAAGAAGAAGGATCAAAAAGAAGAGAGGAAAAAGTAATAGAAAACGAACAATATTTGGCGGCAGAGTAGAAAAAAGAAGAAACTGAGCGCCTAACACCGAAACAAACTATAAAGCTGAAATGCTTTATGGCACCGGAGTGTAAGTGTTATTCATAGCTACTTTGATGAAACTGTCCGACAGAATTAGGAAAGACATAAGGGAGCCATTGTATTCCAAAAAGCTGGCACTATCTTTCTTTGTCCATACTATACAATTATACTTGGAAAGGTGTTCAATGTGCCAAATAATCGAACACTCTCACGCACATTGCAATGATCTAATATTCAAACGGGGTTATGCATGGTGATAGAAGATGTTTCTTGTGTTCTGTAGCCATTCTTGTGAGGATGAAGAAAGGAACGAACCATGTGTCTAGCATTCGGGCAAGCGCAGAAGGGTGCAGATGGTCGTGTGATATTATTATAAACTAGGCGGTGATGGACGATGCCTAAATGCCATCGGAAAACAACGGAATATACGTGGAATGTTAAATATATTATATTGAGCCATGTGATATATGGCTATATTCGGATAGGATAAGTTTTAAAGTATGAATGATGTATGATTATTTTACAGGCCGGTTAAGTCATGCTTCTTACGTTATTTTCCTCCTATTTAATTAGTAATGTCATTTTGTTTAGTTTTCTTTTTTATATAAAGTGGTAGAGTGGTATTTTGTTGAGCAATCATCATAAATCACGAGTTGCGTGCAATTGCGGAGCTGTGAGACACTCAAAAAGTTCATTACCAGCGTTTTAGATTGTATAACATTATGGTAATTAAAGTTATTTTACTAAAATTTAAGACAATTATTAGCCGTTCATACTGTACAAGTCATATCAAAGGGTTGTACAATGCATTTAGAGTAGATATATATTATAGTTATTGGAGTAATGAACAACATAATATCTTTTCCTAAGCCGGCGGATATATTAAGTTGAATCCAGGTTTTGAGCTATGAATAATTTTGATGGCCTAAATAAGTATTTATTCCAATTGTAACTTTTTCGTGCCTGTAGTTGAATAAAACAATATAGAATCGTTGTTCTTTTGTTGTTCCAAAATTACTGGCTTCTAAACCACATTTCAAGATATCTAAATCAATATGAAGGGAATACAATAAATTATTTGATTCTTAAATAAAATTTATTGGGAACTCAATAAATTTGAACCTGTTTGATGGAATAGTGAATTGGGTTGGGGCACGCAAATCTAATTTAAGAGTTATTAGTTTTATCAATTGAAATCGTGGCGATTTCCGTATTCGACATAATATATTTTGATTTTTTAAAATTCAATTTCAAAAATTAATACAACCAAAATAATTTGTTTAAGGACATCGCTGACCTGAGGTGGGTGAGGTGGTTTATCTACCAAAGTTTTTGCTTAATCCAGGTCTGTGTTTTTATGTTTATTTTCGCGCATGCGCGTTCAATATGGTCCGCCTACTTTGATTGAAAATCAGCTGGTCTTCATATTGTCTTCAAATCTTTGTGTTTGCATTTGAAAGGTAATAACCCGAATTGTGAATATTGATTAGAATTATTATTTTTATTCTCACTTGGATACAATTCGATTGTTAAATTATAAAATAATCTAGTTATTTTAAGTGTTTATTTCATATCGATTATATTTAAGTTTTATAGAAATCATAATCTTGTTAACCAGTTTATTTTATTGAGTGATTTACCAAGCCAGAAAGAGAGAGAGAGAAAATACACCTTCTAAAGAAAATATATGGATATTTTTTTTTGTTATAGAGTCAAAAATGTCGGATTTCGAAATATCGTCTTCAATCGATGAGGAGATCGCCTCAAGTAAGTTGAAGTTTATTGTTATTAACAAAAACTAATTTAATGATTTAGAACCGATATAAAATGTCACTTTGATGTAGCAAAAAAATTAGAGTTGTATCAGGACAAATAAAACAGTTAATTATTCAATGATAGAGTGGTGTTAATAAAGAAATGAAATTTATAGATTTAATGTAACCGGTTCCCTTTTTTTCGAAATTATTTTAGGTAAACCCGTTGAAATACATTATTATTTAAAATCAATCTTTTTTTTTTTTGAATATTTATTCCATTGTTTATTAAAAAGTCGGGATCGATAAAGAAATATTATTTGCAGATTTAATGTAGCTGTTTCCTATTTTTACGAAATTATTTTTGTTTACCTTTTGAAATTTACCATTTTGTAAAATCAACTATATTGTTTCATTTCCTTTCAGTGATCGCCAATGACCCGATCTTGGGGGGTCGTCCCATGGACCGTGAACACCGCGACCCAGAACACCCCGACCCAGAACACCAACGCCCCCACCGGCGCCGCAGGTTGACCCCCGGCCCCCGACCCCCGAACAAAATGGTAGGTTTTTATCATTTGAATATATGTTTTTAAATATAATTTTATTAACCTAATTAATGCTAGCTAATTTAATTTCTTATTTACAAAATCAATAGTAATAGTTTTAGGATATATTAACTTATGGGTTAAAAGCGTAATATACTATGCGTATACCAGTTCAAAATAGAACATTTTGATTTTCTTAAAGTAAAGAAATAATTCTGAAAACTAGTAAAAATAGGTTTAACATTATATTAATTTCTATATTTGTCTTATTTATATAGAGGGACGAAAGGTGGAACCGCTCAGAATAAACGTGACGGCGAGTGGCGGGAAGCCCTCAAAGGCCCATAAGTAACTTTAGATTATTAAACACAGTGCTTATATCTTTAAAACATTAAGTTTTGGACTGTATTTATGGGCGCGATCCATATGTAACAGTTGCATGTCAAAGCTCTTTTGTTTTCTACCACAGTATTTACAATCTAAAGTTTTATATCAATTGATATGTTTAATTTTTCGACCGCGCCGCTTGATTGAACTTAAAAATAGGTTAGAGCAGTGTTAAAAGCAAACATTTTGACACTTACTTGATTGATATTTTGCAATAATCTGTTCAAGTTTAGTAAATTCTGACTGTATGCTTGATACTTTTTTCACTAAACTC
>LQRL01185754.1:14596-30129 GCA_001703475.1 Hydroides elegans
TTTATTTAAATTTTCCCTTGCAATCATATCACCTGTTTCACACGATGTCTCAAAATGGCTTTGATTTAATTTTGTTTCGACTTGAGAACAAGCTACAATCTTTGGATCACAATCATCGACGCTAGAAGTCTCTTTTGTATCTTCTTTATCAGATTCGTTTTCTGAATCACTAATGAAACCAAATAATGTATCAAATGTTTTATTTATAGTTTTTCACGTTCTTCTAGCTTTGCTATGATTGCAAAATCATTATTTTGATAATTTATTCCAATTATCTCTTCACGTAAATCTCTTTGAGATGGTCTCAGTGTCAATGGTCGCTCGTGGTTGATATGTAATACGTGCTGTTGCAATTAGCTACTCAAGTGGAACGCTAGAAATTTGGCGCACTAGCAAACAAGTTTACTTAATGCAGTTATTATTTAATGAAATTCACATGCATTACATTGCCTTTTTAGAAGACTGCCAGAGCGGGTATTCTTTAAAAATGTTTTCTAATTTCAATGGTATACATGTATGGATATTTTGTTGAAATGTTATATATAAGCTGGCACATTTTTGCAGGAAGGTTTCACCCTACGGATATTAATGTTCGCGTAAAATAATAAACTATAAACAATTGTCTATATTTGCTAGGATATCCTAAACCGTTGTTTTATGAGCATTATCATACGTTTGATAAGTGTGCATTTTAAAGAGCATTGTGGAAACAAATGTTTCTTTGAAACTGTGAAACGATTCGTAACAAGACATACACACACAATGAATGTTCTAGATTTTCTTTGATTGATCTGCTTTAGGGTTATCTTTGCAACGCAATTTGAATAAGCAAATAGACGACTCGGTTATTGATTCAAAATTCCTACACATACTACAGAGGACGAGGTAACGTTTGAACTAGTTTTACCGGCTGAAGAAATAAAAAAAAGAACGTTAGCGTTTATTTTGATTGAAGTAGATGTGTTTTTTTAATAATCTACGCAATCATTCTTACAATTATTTTGAAGCAATATCAAGTAAAAAGGGGAAGTCAAGACTGGAGAAGGGCGAATCGCATGAAGCGGCATGAAATGAGAAAAGATAGGTCTAAGAAAAAAAGTGAGAGTTCCAATTTGTTTTAACGCTTGATAATGGCTTTCGAATTTCAACCTGTACAGATGCTTAAGTGTATACGTTTTAAGAGCCTTAATCAAACATATTTACCTTATCAAAATCTACTACCATCCTGATATGGTCATAAGTAAATTACCTCAGAAATCCTGCCATTTACGTGGTACGACGATGGTTTTCAATGACTGTGCCCATGAGGAGACCGTATATTGAGATGTCAGTTCATTCTCTTGTAGCTGGTGTCTCTTTAGATTCTCTTCTAAACAGAACATCTAAGGAAAATATGTCGTCACAACTTGATGAAACCAATAGTTCTACGATTTTATAAAATGTTTGGAAAGTCTAACGAAAAAAAATCAAGATTTTATTATATCATTTTGTGATTGTTTTAATACAGTAAAACAACTTTACTTGATTTGCAGGTGCTGCAGCAAACAATGAAAACCCAGCTTTAAGAAAAGCAGGGAAAATAAGTGGAAATGAACCAGAAGGATCGAAGGAAACAGGTATGCATTATAGTTTTTTTGTGATTGTTTTATTAATAAAAAGATTTCGAAAGTTTTTAAAACAGAATGATACGTTATTTGGTTATACTTTATAGGGTTCGTTGCAATCTAAGCTTTATCATTAGGTATTTAAATACGATTTATGAAATGTTCAATCATAATGTTATTGTGTCAATGAAGTAAAAAAATAATGCAATCAAAATGTTACTTGATGTGTAGTTTGTGCAGCAAGTAATGAAAACCCAGCTTTAAGAAAAGCAAGAAAATTAAGTGAAAATGATCTAGAAGGTCCGAAGAAAACAGGTATGCATAATATTTTTTTTCGTAAATGCTATATTCATAGAGAGATTTTTAAAAGTAGTTTTTTTAACAAAATGATAAGTTATTCTGATATAATATATATTGTTCGTTGCAATT
The DNA here is from genome assembly GCA_001703475.1 of Hydroides elegans. Lineage (NCBI taxonomy): Eukaryota > Metazoa > Annelida > Polychaeta > Sabellida > Serpulidae > Hydroides > Hydroides elegans. The sequence goes on from LQRL01185754.1 coordinate 16,630, forward strand.
AAATCTAACTGATTAGGTATTTAACTTGATTCACAGTTGGTGTGAAAAGCAGAGAGAAACAGAGACAATCTCTAAAGAACAGAACACCAGCAACACATACAGTTGAACAGGATATTCACACTACAAATGAAACAGGTATGCATTTTGCTTTCTGTTTTGCATTTTTTATGCGTTTCTTGATGCGGTCATCTCTGGTAGAAAAATAGGGCAGTTACAGGACAATATTTGTTTTATGATTTAAATAAACAGAATTCCTTTACACAAACACAGATATTTTCTTGCAAATAAATATTTGTTTTTATTTTTTTCAGACCGAAAAAGAAGAGGGTCAGAAGTCGATGTTTTGCTCCCATTGGACGAAAGTACTAAACCCTACTGAATTGTGTGACAGAAACGAAACTATTTATCAATAGCCGACCAATAACTCAAGCGACTGCAGATGTTAAAAAATCCTTTACCATTGTCACATGCACAGGTCTTAGGTATGCGTGAAGGAAAAAAGAGTTAAAAGTCGCTCAGAAAATACATCCGGTCACAGTGCATGCCAAAAACATCGCATCAATCAACTACACACTGTTACTTTAAGACACGTTTATTCCCGATGGGTGTACGAGCATTTTTCACGTGTGTGGTTGCCGACGTGTGCTGGAACGCGGTTTCAAACTCTCTTTTTTTCGTGTTAATGATGCCTTAATATACGTTTCTATTGATATCACTTCAATCAATCATTTGATGTTCAGGAAAGCTATTTAAGATAAGATTAGATGGGTTTAAACAAACTTAACTAAAAGTATAATAGTTAAAGATAAGATAAGGTAAGAGTAGCTATGTATACAAACATGGTTTATTATTTTGCCTATTGTATATGTTATGTGTATTCATATTTTGAAAACTTTATTGTCATTGTAATAACCTTTATATAACCTGTAATAACCTGTATATCACTTAATTAAATAATAATTTCGACATCGTTTAAGACGTTTTAGACTCCTATTTGGGCACATTGTTAAACTTACTTATTAAGTATTCTTCGTTTTGTCGATTACCCCCACTAAATAAAAATATGCAAGTTAAAAGGTTGCTGTCCTAAATGTGTCCTTTTCGGTCATATCGCCCTGGGTCTAGCACTAATTTCCCAACACTAGATTCAATGTTTTACTCGGTTTGGCATCCAAGTCTCATCATATCCATATATGTCAATTCATGTTTAATTTCCAAGCCATCAAGATATCAAAATGTGCTCAACCTATATATAGGCTGAACCGACTTGCCAGGGGATCTGATTTGTGTGTTAAAAGTATTTGTTGAATTGTGATATCAGAAAGTGTTTGTCAAAAAAGCGGATTTTTATGTAAGTATTGATTAATAGTTATGTTTTAGTCGATTTTATCGACATTTTGCTGCGTATCAACGAGATTTGAGTCAGTATCACTTCAACCTACGGTCCAATCTTAAAGATGGACTCCACAAAAAAATTTTAATGTCAATTAATTAAATTATAGAACTCAACATATATAATAAGAAACATTACATATATTAATCAATTAATTATTATATGATATATGTCAGGTGATTATCATGTAATATTGATGTAAGTAACGATTTATTAAACAACAAAGGATATATGAGTTGTCTAGCATCAGGTATGATTTTAATGATTTAGTTAATTTTATTTCTATGTTCTCGATTTTTGTTTTTAAGTTTAGTCAGTCGGGATTCGGTCATTAGAGCAACATCATCGTAAATAATTATAATGGAATTCAAACTTTGTATAAGAATATATGGATGTAGATATATATCGTTTCCGTTTTTATGGCAACGATGAAATTATAAAGAGAAAACAAAAAAACACTAAATTTGGCATTTATCAACCTTGATCATAGCAAAAAAAAAGTATTGAGAAAGTAAAAAAAAACATGGGGGTGGAGCTATGTTGTCATTTTTTATCAGATTATTGATATTTTGTAAACAAATATCGAGTGCATTGAGGAGCTTAACAAATACGAACAAAAAATATATTGTTTTGTAAAATATCCTTAAACAAGACGATAAATTCTACTAAAATTAAAGTACAAATACTTTTGACCCCTGACGCAACCAAAAATATATATATATAAAGAGGTTATATTCGATGTCTGTTTTCTATCAAATGGATAAAGTGGATCGTACGCATATATATATATATTTATTAATGGAAAGGATAAAATTTAAGATGGACAAATATCGCCCATTAGACAACTTGTTAGGTTTACGCATCGATAAACGAATAAACCACATGAATCTGGATGTTGACCGTACAGTACGTGATGCTACGAATAGTATTTTATCTTTAGATACATATCTTCAGAAATCAACTGCAAAGAATAAGAATGGAGGGGAAAGAAAATCCAGAGGGGTTGTTTATATGTATAACTCGATGCCATCATCGGGAATGAATGTGCAAATAAATCCAAATAATGAGTCAAACACATGTTCAATAGCAAATTCAATCATGGTACATTAGCAACACCATAAATGAAATGGATGATTATTTATTTGATCCTGAAAAATATATCGATGATCATTTTGTCGAATATAACTATAATGTCGAATATTTCTCTGCTACACATGTCACATCCGCTTCATCACTGATGACGAGACATGTGTAGCAGAGAAATCTGTACTAGTGAAACAAAAACATAAACACCGGGATTTCCGAGATATGTTTCAAAACTGTAAATCAAATGTAGCATGCCACTAAAAGGGGATGTGTAAAATTGGCAGATAAGACACATGTTAACACGTTTTAGGTGCACAAGATATCCACACTACAAATGGCACATGAATTTCAAGCTTCGGTTACACCAGCAAGTCAGAATGTCACTCAAGTTCAGGGAGACGTAGCTTCGGTTTCACAGCTCCAACAAACCCATCACACCTCAGGTACATTGAATGTTAATAGGACGTCAATTCCTTTTGTTCAAAGCTGCCCCCAAAGGTCGGGTTGGAGAAAGATTCTGCGGTGAAGAGGCATTATGAGAGTGCGCCGTCGTCAAGGAAGAGATCTCGAGGATGAGCAAGTGGATAAGGATGAGAAAGTGGCCATTTAGATTCCTTATTGATTTGTTATAGCATGGCAAAGTCCAATGAACAATCCGAGTCCAGGATGGTGAGAGATGTATGAGCGTCATAAAAGTTCATTATTATAGCAACAAACAGGTTTTCATCTGCCGGATAATGCGTTTCATCGGGTGGGATATGTGTGCTTTATTTTTTATTGCTTAATTGATGTCCAGAGCGTAAGAATGAAAATAATGCACACTAGCTGATCACCATGTGCTTACCTAAAAAATAACGCAAGTCAAATGTAACAATGCCTAACTTAGAGTTGCAGCCGTGTTGTGATTATTAAAAATTACAATCGAAGGTTGACTATTCGGTGATGCGGTTGCTATATGCGCGTGCACTGGAGAAGACATATCTTACATATATTATTAATTTAATTATTATGCCCTGTTGCCAGATGAAAATGGAGGAAGGATAACTGACAATCACACCTCAAATTCCTTTGATTGAATACAATCTTTAAAGTTGCATTGATGAAAAAACTTTATAGAAATGTATCAATTTACATGTATGTCCAATAACAGTTGCACTTTTTAAAAGATGAATATGTGCATACAATTTATAGTTAGCCGTTTGTTTGGATTAAAAGTTAAATTATATGTGCTATTGATAAACAATTGATATTATTTGAATGGAGTAATATTCTTTATGCATTTACATTTTTATGATTAATGATTAGATCATTTTTATTGATGTTTAAGCATTAACTACAAACATGTATATTTCATAGTTTATACATGTAATTTGTAAAATTTCATTTTGCATTGTTTAAGTAAATTTGTTCATTATGGTTTGCTTATATCAATGCTTTTACTTATTTAATTTCATCATATATGAAATAATTAATGATTTAACATTTAAAACATGTCTCAAGAGATGCTGTACACTACAATGTAGTAATTGTAGTAATTTCTTGGAACTATATCTTGAAAGGTTTACTTCGTCATACCTTTTCTTGGTCGGATAATTAAATATTTTATCAAATTATGTACTTTTTGTAGTTGATCGAGCCTCGCTTTTGCCATATTTCTATATTCCTTTTTTATTAAGTCAGTTTCAGTCGGGATTGGGACATTTGCACAACACAAAAGTCTCATCAGGCAGTCTTGATGTTCGAACGCTGTGAATAAGGGTTAAAGAACAGGCCGTTATTGGAAAAGGGTTATCTTGTATAAACAAAAAAAAATAGGCATGCAAAAAAGTGTTTGTAATACATGACATTTATATTTGTAAACAAAAATCATAGTTATCTTGAAAATAATGTGTGCAAACGCGGGAAAAAAATCATTAATTGGAAGCATATTGAGCATTTTTACGAAGAAATTGTATATGAGAAAGGCCCCAGCATTAAAAGATATCCATATGAATTTGCCCAATGTTCATCAATGAGGGTGTATTAAAGGGATTTTCCTCTCAAAAATTACAGCATATCAGCCATGAATAGTCTGCAGGCAGTAACCATTGACAATTCTTAGATCAATAATTGGCGTTTCAATACTAGTCAAATTTAAAACATCAAAACGGCAAAAGAGGGATGGAAACTTTCTGTAAAAAGTTTGCAAAAAACTTGGAGCCTTATGTGGCATGAAGTGCTAGATGAAATACAGGGTTTCGAAGAAGTGATATTGGTCCTTCACACTTTGCAGCTTTTTGTATTAATCGTTGATGACATATGTGTGCTCAAAACGATAGATGTAAACGGTAGCAGGGAGAAAGCATCTCCAGCAACGAAATCCAAGACAACAGAGTTATTCGAAAACAAAACCAACAACACTTGAAGAAAAAACATTAAGTAGATACAATTTTGTACAAAACATAAGTAAATCAACATTTTTTGGAATATTTTATCCTATGTTTATATGTTTTCCTAATTTTGCTACATATGTATATATATATTGCATGTCTGTGCAATATGCCAATGTTTTGGGTGAAGCGAACCAAAGGAACGAAAGTGTACGGACAAAGGGGATTCTAAAGTCAAGGCACAGCAAATAGAAGAAATTAAAAAAAAAGATGAGCTAAAGAAGAAAGAAGAAGGATCAAAAAGAAGGGAGGAAAAAGTAAATGAAAAGAAACAATATTTGGCAGCAGAGTAGAAAAAAGAAGAAACTGAGCGCGTAACACCGAAACTATCAATGAGCTGAAATGCTTTATTGCATCGGAGTGTAAGTGTTATTCATAGTATTAATACAGCATACTTCATGCTGACAGCATGACACCTCTGAACGTATTGAGAAAAACAAAAACCGTCGCATCCAATTAAACATTCCTATTTACACCATAGTTAAGGCAGAGGCCTAGCACACAATATACAAGGCAAGAGGTCTTGAGTTTGATTCTCACACACTGATTCAGTGGAATTAACATCATCTGTCTAATATAAAGCGTGTATGTTTTGATATACATGAACTTATCTCACACACACTGAAATTGCTTTAAGCTCTTGAAATAGCGATGCTGATGTAAAAAAAGTAGTGATGATGAATAGACACTTAATAGATGAACCATGAAACTGTTATTATCTCATACATACATTGTACATACATATTAACATTCATCTTAAATTTGTTGTGTGTAAGGATTTTTTAAAAAATAAAGTTTTGATCATTGAGATTTGCATAAAACATATTTTAGCTGAAATATTCGTTCCACTTTACTCAGTTAACCAATTTTGGAGGTGAGACATATTTTAAATTGTACAAAAGATGTTAAAATTATTACAAATGCATTAATCTAGAAAATTGAAAATAACCCTAAAAAATGTAAACTATCGGAACACTAAGCATACATTCCATTAACTCTTGATCTGTACAAGGAACAGTCTTAGAACAATATGCTACTCTTCCAAATTAACCAATGTCAAATAGAGTTCAACAAATGGTGAGTTTTAGTTAATACCAATCGCAACGATAACAATAGATAGTAAGTTTAATCGATTATTACATTGTCTTAGGTAAAAAAAACACTCTTCTCTTATCTCTGCATTTATTCACATGAAATAAAACTAATATTCGTATCATAAATGAGGGCCTGGCCAGATTGGAAACGATTTTATAGAATTATTTGCAAACTTTGGGTGATGTGGGAAATAAATGACACGTTATTATACTGTTTACCAAGCACCACACATGATAACAAATTTATGTTTAAAGATCAAATGAAGTTTGATACATCATCTTATTTAAATGTCCAGTTCGGGCAATATAATCATTATCGTAACCAGACGTGAAATCAATAGCAGGGTGCATCTTCTACCATACAGTCAAAAAGCGTATTCCTATGCAATCCTCTATAGTATAATAAGTGGATGTGGCGGAGGCTGCAACACTGTCATGTAGGAAACATGAAAAATGACGCCCGTCCTACAGCTGAAATCATAGTATCTTTGATGTTTTTAACAGTCGCGTTCCATGAACTTTGAAGAAAATGTGAAGGAAACGTGAAACGTTGTTACCCCAAAGTTCATCACACATTCATTAGGACAGATTGGCTTAACAAATAAAACAGGAAAAAAAAACGGAAATACTTTGTCATGTTAACTGATTGGCGTCTTATAATTTACTCTTTGTAAAATTTGTGGTTACAACACAATTCGATGTATCGTTCCTTTTAACAAGTTGTTTTTAACCAGGACTACATCCTAGAGTCCATCGTAAAACGTCCATTAAGTAAAGTTCCGAAACGACTTCAGCAAAAGCTATTACGTCTACGCGTATATTGCGCAAGGATTATGTACAAACACATACAGCGAATATACATGCCGACAAACTGTCACTCACTAGCACAAAATCAATACATGGCTCCTCCGAACAGTTCCGCTGAACATAGAGGCATCCAAAAAACAGATGCAATACATCACTCAATGAAACTGGTATCAATGTCGAAACCACCTAATGTCTGAATGTCTGAATCTGCGTCAAAAGTGAAGACGCAACGAATACATCAGGGAAAGTTCGAACAAAAAAAATGTCTTCTTTACATAAAAAGGGGAGTAAATCATGATAAGAAAAGAAAAGAAGAAGTAGAGAGAAAAAGAAGTTTTGTAGACAGAAAGACCAAAGCAAACAAAAATCGCGTTACACCAAAATACACTGGAATTACTTCGATACGTAGTATACATATATTTGACAATGAGTTGAAATGTGTTGTGCGTAAAGCTACTTATAGGAATGAGGGTGAATATTTGGAGTTTTTGTTTAATTTCAACACGTAAATCATATTATATTATTTCACAAAAACATTTCAAGACCATACATGTCAAGTTAAGGATAATTTAACTAATCAACAATGAAGCAACACTAGCACAGGATGACGGTTCATATTACCGATGTAATAGCTTCTCCAAGTTGATCATCCTTCTGCAACTCGTGAACTTTTACATGCAGTCGAAGTCTGTGAACGAGTTGAGGAAGAGTACGTTCTTAATATTATCAAAACTGATGATCGTGCAGTCCAGCCCAAAAAAATATTGTACATCCTAACATGATGAACAAGTCTTCATCTCCCCTTATGGGTCAATTCCCAGTATAAGTACCAGTAATCACAATGCTGACAATAACATCGAACACACTATAAAGAAGCGATCCCAAACAAGTAGCCACCATGCCATCAAAATCCCTTAGTTCAGAGTTCCTACTTCAGTAACCTATGAACTGATTTTGCCCATGCCTACTGTTCTGGACAAAACTACATTCAAAATAGTGTTAAAAACGTGGTATTAAGATAATCCAGGTGTAGGAATTACCCAACCAGCAGAAAACGTATATAGCATATTAATTATATTTAACTATTTCATCAGATATATTAGTGTTAGAGTTTCCTGCCAACAAGTAACGAAGATGAAATACCAGTACAATAGACAAATAAGGAACATATTAAAAAAAGTACATCAACTCAACATTAATATAAAAAAACACTTAAATGGTCTGGTTAATTCATTGGAGACACATAATCTTAGTTTATAAAAGAGGATATCTGCAATAGTTTAGGTCCGTACTGGTATTTTTCAACTTCAACTTTATAATATGTTTTATAGATGTTTATAGTCAAAACTCAATTTGTTTAAATACTGCATAAATATATTCAACAGACTGCATATAAGTCGGATACGTTCTATTAATTTGAGACACATCATTTAAATAAAAAAAAATACACAAAATAGTTAATAAACATGAAATTAAAGACATAAACAGCTAATAATTGAGAACTTTGTATCTAGTTATTTCAATTGTAGAAACGCCTACATATTTCTTGGAAACGTGTTCAATGTCCCAAAAATAAGCGAACACTGTCACGGACATTGCAATGATCTTATATTCATCCAGGGTCTAGATAAGCTATATTCAAAATAGTGTAAGCAAAATTAGATAAAATGTGGAAATACGATACATAATGCGCGATTATTTTTGATGAAATGGCAAACACGCATGATTGAGTGTTTATAGTAGTTCGGATGAAAAGGACGCCAGTCAAATTAGACTGATGAAGTCATCTACAATATATATATGCTCCTTTTGTTGTGGGGTATGACATCGCGTGAAACTTTCGGCACTCCATGAATCCTAAGTGTTATGGGGCAATCGGACGTCAACGGAGTGGTGAGCAAGACACTAACGACGGTCATATATAGAAGTCAATATATGCGTTTCAAAGTAAAAATTCTGTCATCCTCCGAAAATATATCCGTTTTATGCAAATGAGTGTTCAAACTATTGTGTACAACTATACACATGTACATTCAATTTGAACTCAAAATGCAATTTATATCCAATGAATTTAATTATATAATTCAATAATAAGTTACCGCAGTCTAACAAGGTGTGAAACATGCAAAGGAACATCAACGTATTTCAGCAAGGGGATTCATATTTCATAAGTTGGACTCTGCGACAAGGACGTGCTTGTGACTATTTCTGCATTCGAAAAGCGTAAGCATATTAACGTATTGTTTGGATGCAGCTCAATATTAACCTGCGCCAGGTGTGTCATGGGACGCAATGCTTAAATACACATATGTAAACTCAATTACAGAACAGCAAATACTTCATGATAGAGAAAGGTATAAGCAATGACATTTCAGTTATTTCGACAAAAATACCAAAAGCTCATCAATTCAATGACATAAAGTCCGCTTCTATGTTCTACGAATCGTAACGCGCATGTGTACGGGGGGAAATGGACATAACGAGGGTCCGGATCCTTATGAAGAAATTGAGCACCTCAGAAACTTGCAGGCTTATCTAGAACAGGAACTTCAATATACTTGTTTTCTTGAAAAAAAAAAACAAAAAAATACATAAATGGTTTGAAAATGAAAATGTACAACCACTCTGAACTACAGAGGAACCCGCGAACAAGCCATGACAGTGAAAGTAGAGATGAATATAGACATTCAAATAAAACTAAATAACATATGGATATCTAACTGTTATACTCGATATCTACTGTAGCATTTTATTGATTAAATGAAAATATAATATATTTCGAAGGAATATCTCAATTATTATTATAATTGTAGATTAAATATAACTAAATATGCGGTTTAATGAAAGTTATTGAGTCGATAGATGATGATATCATAATCTTTGGTGGCGGATTCTCATCAATAAGGCTTATGCATATATAACTCTTGCTTATAACAAAAATTCCATTCTTTGTGGAAAATCAATCTGGGCTAGAATATTTGCAAAATAAACTCGTTCAGGCTGCAATTATTGCCGAATCCCGTGTAGAAAAAGTTGGCACCTAAGCGTCGAAAGACTTATTTTGCGGAGTAATTATTATCAATTGCGGAAATAACATTATTTTTATTGTATTTCATTAACATGACAAACTAGTTTTCAATTTGCAGAAACACGGATAGTTTCTTGCAATAAAATGTTGTGTGTTTGTCTCGTATCAAAGAAAAGGGCAAGAATTCGGGGCTGAATAATGAATAAAATACAATGACGCATTATAAACGTTCTTGTTTTAAGTAATAAATTCAGTATTTTATTTAATTTGTTTAATCTAAGACACAATCAGTGAAACTCACTTTTAAGTGCTTATTGTTAACAAATGATTTAATAAAAAATATTTTAAAAACTAATGTGTTTTTGTCGTTGCTAACAAGACAGTTTCACGGCGGACAAAGGATTTCTTGTAAAGCAGTTTTCAACAACAACAAAAAATTAATTGAACCTTCCTTGATCTTTTTTGTGACTAGACCATTTAATCCTGACGGGCGTGATAAAACTGAGGAATAGTTCGTCTAAGAATTCATTTCGAGAGATATATCAGTCGGTTGAAAGATAACTATATTTTCAATGGCGAAATTTTGCAGCTTCTATCACAAATTATAGGTATCTTCGATGAAAATAAATTGCGGATTGAAAGTGAATAAACCAAGACCTCCCACGATAGAACGAATTTATAGAGATAGAAGTTAGAAGTTAGAGATAGAAGTTTGAATTAGATCGCTAATTGTTTTGTGTATAAATACGTGAATATATTGGAGTAGATTAAAGAAACAAAAACAATTAAAAATGCATTAGTATATGGCATTATTCAAACATTATAAACATTTGGTGAAGGGGGATTTAAGTATAAAACCAGACGACGTGTTCCTCATTCATCATAACACCTTACATGGTAGTGTAAGCAACAAAGGGCGAGATGACTAGGTCAAAATTTGCCAATATGAAGTTATGAATATTAGACCCATTCAAGACTGTTTAAATTACCCTTGCAATCAACCTTACAGAGAACTATTCAACGTTCTAATGTGCATCCAAGATTTAGTGAATCAGTGCATCGAAATTTAAGGTAAATACATGGCTTATGCACATATTCACTATACTTGGAGTGTGAACATCTTGCTTTAAACCGATTCACTGACAAAACCTAGTATCGCTTTTTCCCTAACAGTAATTTGAGAGACACATGTCAAAATACAATCGCATCCTTTAGCTTGGACGTTTTATTTCCGATTTTGTTGAACTTGGTAATGACATTATTGCTGATAGAGGGTTTTATGTTTGGCATTGGTTACCTTTAAAATTCCAGCTTAAGCCATGGGAAAACCCTCAGCTCAAAAGCGTTGAAACGTTGAAAGTCGCTAGCGTAAGGATGCCACATTTGACAACGGATGAACAAGTTCAGATGATTATATGTAAAAGGCCGAATGGCGCATGTTAGAAATCTCCAAAATGACAACCTATTATGTACTCACATTCTGGCAGTTATTCAACAACAAAGGGCTTCATTGAGAGACCTAACAGATGTTTATCGAGACCATTCCTATTTTACCCTGGACAAAGGTGTGATCAGTTACATATTCAAAGAACTTATCTTGGATGAAATGCTTCAAATTGATGATGAAATACCTCCTAGAAGGTATACAGTTTATGTTGACTCAAACGGTGCCGCCTTGAAGAAAACATGCCGATAACAACTAAAGTTGTTTATAGAGAGCACCTACATCATTGAAGATCAAGACCAACTGTAAAATCTGCTTCATCACATGAAAATCGAATGAGAGACAATAAATTATCTTGCAACAGAAGGCATGTCTCTTCTTGCGAACCAAACTCTGTTTGAACCGGGAAGTTCCTGTTACCATTTGTACAAACTAATCTGCAATACCAATGGTGATTTGAGATTGACCGATATTTTGAAGAGTTTCTCCAAGCAAATTGGTTGCTTTGTCACATTTAATATGTGATCATTTTAAATATTGATACTCATTTTTTTTATTTATAGTATTATTGTTAATACTGATTTAAGTATGTTTTCGATACAAACAGGAATGAGTGGAGACCACAAGCAATAATGACACTCACACAATGCCTATCATTGACATGAAATCCTCTGACTTTCAGTCTAAAGAATAAAACACTCCCTCGCTACATTTGAGTGACAAGAGTACGATGGACTTCATGCAGCTGACATTGGATAAGAACGAGGCAATGGAACGGATATGTTAATGCTTAATCTTAAATTCATCTTTATTGTCTCATTTTGCTAATACAATGATAAAAACTATCTATCAATTCCGTGCGTACACATTACTAAAAATAATAACATTTTGATTTATAAGCTTATCAATTTTTTAAATATAGGAGCCTACTTGCTTATGGCTCGATTTTATACAGAAACCTCGATTTACAAAATAATCATTATTTTGCTGGTTATAATCATCTTAAAGATAGGGTCAATCTTTTGATTGACGACTTTTGTAAAAAAAAAAACAATTGGTTTCATCCAAGTGACAGTGGAATACACAATGTGGAGGATAGAATGAGCCCATAGGGCATATGAAAACATGTAGGTTCTGAGTTTTCATCCAGCACAGTATCCTCCAACATGCTATGTAGTTTGACTCGGAACTGTATTGGTGGTTATCATCGGTTCTAGTGCCTCCGATCCTATTACATTAGGTTTCGGCGCACCCCAGGGGTCGGTCATGGGGAGCGAAGACTACAAGATTTATACCCTCCTCGTGGGTCAAATAACGCGAAAACATGGCTTATCGTTTCATGGATACGCCGATGATTCGAATAACTACACGTCATTCTCGCTAACGGGCACTCAGTCGTATGAAAATGCCATCAGTAAGATAGCAAACGCTACGGCCGACATCAAGCGTTGGATGAGTAAGAATTTGCTCAAACTAAACGATACTAAAACCGAAGTTTTAGTGATCGTCCCTCCCGCGCATAAGGACAATTTCGGACACGACAGTGTACCCATTGCTGATGCCGTGATTCAACCCAGTGAGTCCGCGAAGGGTCTAGGCATCTGGTTCGACCGCCACCTCAGCCTCGACATTGAGATCCAGAATAGGTGTCGTGTAATGCTCTTCCATCTCAGAAATATTCGATCTATTAGACCCTATATTACTCAAAGTGCCTGCGTGAAATTAGTGCACGCACTAGTTTCCTCGGGACTAGATTATGCCAACGCGCTACTAGCAGGGCTTCCCAAGAAGAAACTAAATCTACTCCAACGAATCCAGAATATGGCCGCCAGAGTTGTCACGAACAGTCGCAAATTTGACAATATTACACCTATACTATACTCATTGCATTGGTTACCGGTCAAATCAAGAATTGACTTTAAAATACTGACATTAACTTTTAAGATACTGCATGGTACTGCACCCGACTATCTGTGCAAGTTAATCGAACGAAAAGTCAATTCTCGAAGTCTACGATCGTCCTCAAAAGTACTCTTGGTCATGCCTAAAGCGAGAACAAAACAATACGGAGAACGTGCATTCTCATTTGTCGCCCCAAAACTCTGGAACAATTTGCCTCATTCCATACAAACTGAAGAGAATTACAATAGGTTTAAGAAAAAAGTTAAAACACATCTTTTTAGGATCGAATTTGAAGCGTATACATTATCATAATACTG
>LQRL01185757.1:5526-16873 GCA_001703475.1 Hydroides elegans
ATTGTATAAATTAAATACGTTTCATATTATGTTTAATCCGTAAAATTTGTTTACCTAGTTTTTGTTTAACTATATAAGATAATTTTGTTTTTTAAAGAGTCTCGAAGTGTCCAATACAAAGTCTCGAAATATCCAAAACATAAAAAGTCTCGAAGTGACCAATAGTCTCGAGGTGTCCAGAGCATAGTCTCGAAATATCCAAAATAAATAGTCTCGAAGTGACCAATCGGCACGAAGTGGTAGAGTCTCGAGATGGTAGAGTCTCGAAGTATCCAGACACCCCCTGAACACAGCCATGACAAAACAGCACAATTGTGACTTGTTTCGCGTTGCTTATATAGTATGGCACTATTTTCGTGAAATGAAACTGTTAAGTAAGTTTAACGACTTTTGAATTCAACATTTTTGAAGGAAAAGTGTGCGTGGGCCGCCCCGAGGACCTGTTGTCCTTAGCGACGACTGTTCGGAAATTATGTGTTATCAGGCCCAAACCCCAAAGTTGGGGGCTATAAAGTTGGGGTGTCCGTCTGTCCGTCCGTCTGTCATCGCTTTCTTGTACGAGCCAGAACTTTTGAACGGACGGTCATAGGCTGGTCACTTGATTATAGGCTCAAATGAAAGGTCTCGGCGTGTAGATGTGCCTTTTGACAATTTCGGCCACCGGAAATGGCCGAATTTGGCCAAAATGTTCAAAAATAGTGTTTTTTTTAAATTATGAGCTTGTACGGGCTAGGACCTTTAAATGGAGGGTCATAGAGACTTTGTTATAGGCTTAAATGAAATACCTCGGCGTGTAAATTGCACAGAAAAGAATGTTTACATTGCGGATCGTAAGGACTTGGTTTTAGGCTCAAAAGAAAGTTTTAAATGCCAAGGTTCATCTAATTGAAAACTCATTATTAAGCACTTCAAAAGTCTTGAAAATGTATTGGAATTTTCTAAAAAATCCGGACATCTAAAATATTTGTAGAACAGCCTCGCCGTTTATCGGGATACCTTTTGCTCAATCATTGAAACAGCAGATCACATGTCGTAAATATATCGAGTGTTATCAGATGTCATTTTCGCTCACTTGGATGTCGAGCTATCGAACTTCATACTTTCGTGATAAAGTAAGCAATGAATGTTCTGGTCATTTTTGCTCGCACTCGTGCCCGCGTTGATTCGCAATATCCCTTTACAGGGGGTATATATTTACAAGATGTAGGTTACACCAGGCCCCTCATTATAGCGTAAGGTAAAGCAAATGCCCTGTTGATGAGTGATTTAAAACAGTCATCATGGTGTAACAAAAGCATGGACCGTCTCCCTAGACTGAGTAGTAAATCGATTAGCCGAGGTGATGTACTCCCCCTCGACAACCTCTCGCTCAGATTGGCCCAGCCAGAATAAGCGCTTCTGTCACAAACCCAAGGATGCACGTTTACGTTGAATTGACTGTGGCGCAAACGCGACCGTCATCCGAAACTACACTCGCGCGGGTCAAACGACATTCGCGTGCGACATCTAACTCGAAATAACATCATATGAAATCATCGAGGGCGCGAGCGCAATATCTATAGGAATTTCATATTAATTGTTTAACACTGGGTGTGTTTTCATCGAATTGGCTTGAACACTAGCGCGAGTTTCGTCTAAAAAACGACACTCGCGCAGACGAAAAGACGGTCGCATAAGCGACAGTGCTACCGCTAAGGTATACCCCGGACACCCTGATTTCAGACATAAGGCCATGGGTATTTTCTGATATTGATGTTTAATCTTGAAAGATAGTAAAAGAAATGCACCATCTAAAAGTCATTATATTCAATTTTGTCAGAAAATATATGTAATTTTTGTCATAAAAGAGTCCTAGAAAAGTGTAAGATTTTGTTTCTTCACGAAAAAAATTGTCTCATTAAAACTTGTGTGACATTTTATTTGAGCACTCTTTTTCTCTCTTACTGGTGCCGATTTGTAAACTAACAATGTCCCCTGACCTACAATCTCTTATTTAAATATGGCCAAATGTCCCAGACTAATCCAAAAGTTATTTGTTTGCTTCTTGCTTTAGGACATCCAGCATACACAATCAAAATAACTGCATCAAAAGTTCCATAATTACATAAACGTTGACTAAATGATAATGTTTCCAAAGTCAGATTAGGCATTCGAGCTGAAATTGAGCAGTGACATTAAAGCAATTAAGAACGTGTTTTAATAAGCTTCCAATAATAATAATACCTCCAAATACACATGTCTATGTTGGTCGTCTATGTTTCTATATATGGACGAAGATATACTTTTAGAATTTTCGACTAAATCCTGTGTTCGAGTTACATATACCCGAAACCATCCATGAGCACCGGAATGATGTTCATTGGAGGCTGATTAAAATTGTGTGTTTGTGATACATCTTTGATAGTGTTGAAATTGGTTTAACATGTACCGGGGTACAATAATTTTACATGCATTTCTAACGATAAGTCCCCATTACTTTACATTAACTGGTTGGAAACAAGTTATATTATTGCCGATTATTCCTCAATTACTGAAATAAGTGGTTAGGATTTGATCAAGATATTTTTGCAGTGTTTTTTTTCTCACACTTGTGAATTGGCTCTTTGCTACTCCATTGAAGACGTTTCGATATGATAAAAAAACCGGCGTTTACAGCCTATTATCTACAAGTGTTTGCAAAGAGGCTGTTATAGCAAATATTCCTTATCCTTCCTTGATTTACGTTACTACACTCGAGGAAGCACAACGGAAATTTATACTTTAAAGTTTGCTTAGTTTTTAGGGGAAATCAACGGTCATTGTATACAAAATATTGAGCATAGCCATGCGGAGGAGTGCTGCTGTATTTCTTAAGAACTGAAATTGTATTCATCGAATAAAATTGGTGATATCTATAATGAAATCAAATTATGAATATCAATACGTAATTGCTTTTACTTATAGATATTCTGCTCGATTGGTAACACAAAATTGGAGCAAAATATTTCTATGTTAAACAGGGTGGAAAAGCAATATATCACTAACTTATTAAGATGCGCTACAAATATTAACAGAAAGATTGGCATCATGGGAAACCATCTGATATTTGTCGATTGGCTTCTGTTAAAGCCGAATTATCGGGTTTGCTGCATAAAACCGATGCTCAAATATTCGGCGGTCATGCTAAAAATGACACGAATTGTGCTTTCGTGTGATATTTGATCTTGCGAATTACATGTCAATATTGTAAATAGGTTTCGCAGGATCAGAGAAGCATTGCAAAAATATGTTGAGGCATTTCAATTTGCATAAAATTAAGGATCAAACCAAAGTGTTGGCTCATTTATTGACAGAATTGCTCCACTAAAGAAAGATGCATTTATCGGAAGGAAGGCATTCTTAACTCAAGGCGATTATTGTAATTGTCAACACAAGATGATCGATTATACTCAATTATGTTTGTTGGATATTATTTGAATAACCTGGATAACTGTTTTGTACTTATGGAGGTGTACTAGAACTGAAGGGAATTATGTTAAGGATAGGTAGAAATTAGGACCAATATAATGAAAGAACAGAGAAATATGGGAAATGCTAAGTGTAACACTAATAAATTACATGTAGCAGTTATTATAATCACATGATTTTCATTGATTTGCTTTTCGTTTAACAGATAAATGCATTGATTGCAGTTTAATGAGTCTCAATTTTTATTTCTTAAGTGACAAAACAAAAAACACTTAATGCTGTCACAAGTGCTCTTTGATTTAATTGTCACGAATTAAGTACTCACGCAAAATATATAGCGATACAGGGGGCGGAAAATATAGATTTTTATATGAACATAAAAGCATTTTATTCGCAAAACCTTTATAATAAGCCAGCATTAGATTTCTACAATATGCGTGTCATGAATTCGTTGAGATGTAATAGCGTTTTATAGAAACATAGCGTGTGAGAAAAATGAACTTAATCAACAGATGAATATCATGTTTACTTAAACTTAGCATTCATGAATCCTATATCCTACCGATAGTTACACATATGTGTAAATAATTGCATTCTTAATCTAATTGTATGTATTCATCACTTCGTCATAAAGATTGATTTGGCATTTATAAAACAACATATCAGACCTTGGGATATTAATAATTCGTAGCAAGTTGTGATCAGATAGCTCGTAGAGTCAAACACAAACATTTTTATTTCGATTCTGGATATGTGTTTTTGTTAATCTAAGGATATGTGTCAGAAAAAAGACACAGATGTACATCGTGTTGATCGGAGTTCCGTTTTGCTGGAGTGCCGTAAGTTTTCTCTCAAAGTGCTTTCGAATGTATTTGTACCGATAACTTTGTCGTTGTTCGGAAATAAAAACTACTTTTTTTACTACTAAAAATTGAAATTCATACTGAAAATCTAAGAAATGAAAACTGATTTTGGCCTTTCGTCCATTATGGTTGGCAACCCAGTCACGCTTATCTTCATGTTTAACCAACCACTTATACAGGCTACATCTGTTTGGTTTAAGATGATGATTCTGAGCATTGGTTGCTCTCATATAATGAAAAGTTACACATTTTATATCATTCACATCATAATATTAAGTAGCACACAAGATCATTCAGCTATCTGTATTTGAATCGTTAACGAAAATGTGTGATACGGTTGATTGCATCTGATTGGATTTGTTCATAGCATCTTGTCCTTCAGGAAAATAGTAAGGCAGCAGTATTGGCACTATCATCAGAAATGGACCGTCAGAAATGCCACGTTCGTGATCTATAGGAGCGCGTCATTGTCCAATTTTGAAATTATCTCAACATATCACATACATGTGTTTATTTTCATGAAAATAAAACATTCAAGCAAATTTAATAACCTCTTAAAACAGTGGTGAAAGCAGTTTTGCATTTGTTCTTCTCTCACATATGCAAGTTGTTGTCCACCTTTTAAAATGACATTTTGTTAGAACCACATTCCATTACCATTCTTCGACAAAAAAAATATTTTTCAGATTAAATACATTTCTGTATTCAAGCTTACTGAATCATGCATATACGGTAGATTCTATACATATTTTCTATATAAAAAATACAATTCGCATTCTTGTTACAGGTCATTCTTGACGTGTACCTAGACAACAGCCACGAACGCGTCGTCAGCGTGCCCTTGACGCCAGAAACACTTTGTGCTGACGTCATCGCTTGTTGTGCACAACCCGGGGAACAACAGTGCCATCTTGCGGAACTGTGGCGAGGCTGTGGTATAGAGATTATTTTCAATAGTAACATTAACAGACTCAAGTTTAATATAAATGGGTTAATTTTAGTCTCTAGATGGGTGCCAACTTTCAACGAGACACATATGCACAGTGTTGACTTGAATTTTGGTGCCTCATTCCATCTTATAAAATCCATGTAAAATTCCATTGTCAAATCAGAACAAAACACCTCATAAAGGCCTTGTAGATTCGTTCAACTTAATCAACATTTGGAGGTAAATTGATAATTTTGTGTCTTCGCAGAGCGGCCGATTGAATTAGAAGAGAAGCCTTTCGAAATCCTGCAACAGTGGGGCCAGTATCGCGACGAGGTCAGATTCTACCTGCGCCACCAACCAGACATGCCCAGTGCAGCGCCCAATGAGGACGGTGAGTCAGTTGAAAAAATAAGTGGCTTTTGCGTGTGAAAGAATTTATTGATAAAAAGGGTACCAGTCCTATTACCGAAAATTTCGGTATAACGCAGCTGAGTGCAGTGCCAAATCCGGATGGTGAGCCATGTGATAAATCATATGCATTAGCATGAATTGCGTGAAAAGTTGTATGTTATAGCGTTTTCCGTTATGAGGAAAAGTTAATGATATATAAGGGACAAAAATACCTTTGATAAAAATGTGAAATAGGACAAAATGATGCAATGAATCTAAATTAACTAAACGGTATGAATTCAAATAGCTTTGTGCTTCACGTGATATAGATGAGAGATAATTAGCCTGATACTTAATACGACTGAACTGTTAAACAGAAGAAATAAATTAAAGATTATAATTGCAAAAGAAGAGCTCAGAATATTTCGGCCTTTTTTCTTCATTGATATAATCTTATGTTTTAGCCAAATAATAATGCATTCGATGAAAGATATATACAGTGGGAATCAGGACTTAATCAGTCTGGATTAAGTGAAAAGCGATCACTTCTTGATAGAGGCAAGGCATTCATTAATGCTCCAGAAATGCCAAGCAACTATGATTTACAATGTATATGTTTTGCACCATACCTTCGTGATCTGAGCGTGTAGATGGTGAAAATGTATATCGAGAGAAAAAATACCCAAGTCTGGTTCTGTGCAACAATATGTTAAGTAGATATAAATGATTTTGACAACATATAATTCACAGTCTGACTCGTGAGACTACTAGTCTTATAGCATGACGACGTCTTCGACATAGATTTAAAGGAATCATGGAAAATGTGAAAACTATTGAAATTCCTCATATCATTAGCAAATTAAAAATAATTAAATGCCAGTTTCTTAAATATCTGAGACCTTTGGACAGATTTGGGACTCAACTCTTATACTTCCGATTAGTGGCGCGATCATGTAGCATGTTGGAAATCTGAACCTTTTGCAGATACATGTTAAAATCTTACCAATTTAAGATTTAAGTCTTTGAAGATTGTGAAAAAAAACATTGACATTAAAAAAAAAACGCGTAAAATAAAATATGTTGCAGACTACAACTTTTATAATAGAGGTGTGCTTTGTCATTTTGCTGACAAATATAATCATTGACTGCAGATTTTATCGCTTTATGAATTTGTGCTGATTTTGACACATTCAAAAGAAAATTGTTCTTAGATAGCGTCTGGACCTGTCAACAGTTACACTTTTTCGTCAAGAATTACAAAAAGTAATCAACAATATTTTAATAATAAAAAGAGCAATTTTCCACATATACAGGGCTAACAATTCATTTAAATGATTTTTATCTGTTCCAAAATATTGATTGAGTCAATTTAGCTATTTAAAATTCGTAAGAACACGGAATGTCTTATTGCAGCAACATTAATAACAAGGATTTTCGGATTTGCAAGTTTGAACCCAAAACAAATTAAACCCCACTCGCTTTAAGATGCGGTTCTCAAAACAGTTTAATATGACATAAGCACAATTTTGATTTTTCGAGCACTTTGTCCAAACGATTCAGCTTAAAGAACCAGACAGAGACAAGACTTAGGAAAGTAACTTATTAAAACTATTCAAAACAACATTTTCCCTTGCGTGTCGTTTATTATATAGCAACCCAATCTTTTGTCAACGATGCAATTTTTACGGTTAATGTCACCTCGCAATCTTGTATATATTGTACATTTGTATTGTATGTTATCATAATTACAAGTTGTAAGAGGCACTTTAGTTATGCCAAGTACTGGTTTAGTTGCAAATAAGCGATTACATGTTCAGGCTTATCCAAAATGCTGTGTTGACTGGGTGTAGATGCGAAAGGACGACATATTTTGAAAAGCCAAAAAGAAATGACAATTTTTGATCAAAAAAGATATCTGTTTATAATTTTGATATCTCGAAATGTGATAAGGCACATTTTTCAAAGCCAATGAACTATGTTTATCCAGAATTGAAAAGCGAATTGTTTATGGCAAAATTGGTAAGAAAGCTCAGAAGTATAAGACACCTTCAACGATACTTGGATATTTTGAATTTTATTTTATCCAGGAGCTAGCTAGTCTTCCATGCTGGATAGGGCTGTGTCGGGTCGGGTATTTTGCTACCCGAACACCCGAAGTCAATACCCGACCCGACCCGATACCCGACCCGAAGTTTTTAAAACATGGTTTCTTTAGGGTTCCCCTTAAGTTAACTCTACAGGATATGCCGTAATTTTGTAATCGGATAAAAAAATCTACTAGAATATCTTGTTTATTCTTATTTAACTGATATAAATATCACAGATGACTTATTATAAATGCTTTTGATGGCTGAAACATTTAAATCTGCTTTATAAATGACATTTTATAAGTTAAATCATCTTTGATTTTTCCCGTAATGCAACATTTCGGGTACCCGAACCCAAATTTTCAGTTCGGGTACCCAATGCGATTGTCGGGTAGTCGGGTACCCGAGATACCCGACACAGCCCTAATGCTGGATGATGTTAGCCTTTTATTCAAGATGAAAAAAAAAAACGCATTTTGTTTTGATCTACATGGACATTAGTATTTGAAATTGTTGTGTTCGATTTCTTTTAAAATCTGCTTGGATATACGATATGGATCAGTAATCACGTGATACTTTGCGCTAAATCCAACAATGTAAACCATTTAAACTTTATTTTTCTAGCACGGATAAATACATATAACATCGGAAAGAAGAACTATATATTACCATACCTATAGCAATAAAAACACAGTTTCGCATGTTTTCCGATTCGAAATGAGCAACCCGATCCCACATATATTGCATTGGGTTCCGCTGTCGACCGAAATCGTACACGGTTGCGTTTCACTTTCGTCCTTATTTGTGTGCACTGTGCGTGGAGAATTAAAACGTGCATGATATAGGTGTTTATTTGTTGTTTTAAATTGTGAAATATATGTATATGTAGTTTTAACTACATTGGAATGCTGGTATATTGAATAATTGGATTGCGTTCAGATTATAAGTACGTTGAATCAAAACGTTGGAAACATAAACTGATATTTGGTTAAGATTTAAATATTATATTAAAGTTGAATCCCCGTGAAAGTTTAAATTATGTTATGCTCTTTATGCATATCGGATAATGATATCTTAAGTAGCAACATGATAGCAACATGATAGCAACCTTTTCGGAAATATGATTTACGCTTTAATTGAAATATGTAAACTGCATATGGTATTTTTCGGTACAATCGCCATTGAATGATATATGAAACTGGCCGTGATTTATAAACAGACTGTATTGCCACGTTTGGAATATTAAATTTCCGTCATAAAAACCTGAAAACAATATACATGTATTAATCTTATGATATTAATAAACATGAATATTTGGGCTACATATGAGCTAAATATTACATGGAGACCCTGGACAGGCTTGGATACGACCAAGTTGTATGAATATAGTAATTGAAGGCCATTTTTGTTAAGGAACCATCTAAACTCAAGAGGCATTTATCGAGATTTATTCAAACGATTTGTGCTTTTGTAATCTTTCATGATGAGGATAATTTATGTGATAAATGTGACTTGTACAAGTCAGAGGGCAACATATATGTGTGTTTCAAGCGGTGATTAAAGTCAATGGTTAGGATAAGATGATAAACGTAGTTTTGTGACAAGTGCATTATTGTGCGTTTTGATATGGTTTGACATTCATGGATTAATTTTCTTTTATCTGGAATACAAATGATTGGATTAAAATTCACGAACAATGCCCTCCTGCTGCTGTGTGAAGCGTAAGTTTCAAGACATTGTTTTCTGTTTATTAGATTCCCCTTAATAAGTAAGATACACAAATATCATAATGCATATTATTTTATATTACTTAAGAAACAATTTAAGGGGGATTATTTGGACAAAGATCAACCTCCTATATTATAGATGTACATACATTTAACATTTACATTGAAGAATTGATCACGATCCATCCTTCCACAAGATAGCTATGCGCTCATATATTTTCATGTTAAAGCCAAAAGACAAGGTGCGAAACATGTAATTTCCAGGGGATATCTCGTTATCGGTATATTGCATTTTTAATATCGTGATAACCCCAGTATCAACAATATAAATTTTGGCGTCCATTTTTAAATGTCATCTGCCTTAGTGACACTCTTTGAATAGAGGTGTTGAATAAACTTTCCTTATAAAAATAAAACTCTCTCTCTCTCTCTCTCTCTCTCTCTCTCTCTCTCTCATATTTATCTTGCTGTCTTGTCTATTTATCGCTCTGTTGCATGCAACCATTTCACTTGAAGAAACACAATGCAAAGAAAAAATTAAAATATTTTTCTAACAACCACGAGGGGTCCTTAAGTAGGATTTTAATGCCCCATTTCGATTTAAGGGCCTCGATTTGAGAAACAGGTGAACAGCTGGTGTTGCCGTTATATGTATATTATTTGAATTTATGCTTTATAATGAAACATGTGATTTATGCTTATAATGCGCAAGTGAAGTTTTAAAAATAATCATCGTTAGTGCTTAACTTTCAATCTTTCAATTCGTTAAAAAATATGCTGCATAATTGCTCTTCTATCTTATAATGCTCGTGACCGAAAAAGTGTGTGTTGCGTAAAAAAAACATTTTTCGTGAACAAGAAAATAACGTTCAATATTTCATTTTTTGGCTTTACAAAAAAAGTGTCTAAAACAGGTTGAATTTCAATATTAAGGGTTCCAATTTTAGGGTGAATGACAATTTTAGTAATCCTCTGGGCTGACAGAACTTGTTTTGTCCCTCATGCTAGTTTTATTACAGTCCCCTCTTACGACAACAGTCCCATGTCCCCGGGCCCAGACAGATCAACTACGAATACCCTGAGACCGAAGCGACTTCTCCTCCCCACGATTCCTGTCAACCGCCATTGTTTTAAATTGACCCCATTTGTCCAAATACCATTATAACGTCACAATGGAAACGCAGCGGGATGCTTGTGATTGATGCAATTTTTGATGAATTTCCCATAATTCACGCGACAGACACACACCATGATGCATGTCTCCGAGAAATTAGCCATTATTTCTTTTAAGATTGATTCATGCAGGATTTAACTGCTGCGATGTCTTCCAAAAATGTACAAACAATGAACTCCGAACAATAGCTACAAAAAAAGGGGGTTTAAAGATTTCCAATAGTGCATAGGTTTTCTTGGGACTAATATTTGAAAACTTTGCATACAGGGGGTGACAGACTGTTTTTATGGTGACTGTACAATTAAATATAATTAGATTAAGTTGCGCTCACGAAACAAGTGTATAAGTAATTGAAAAATACCTGTTCTCTTCACTTTATGCTTGCTTCATTTGAGAATGCGCGCGATATTTAAGATTCGCGTATAAGACACAATCTGTCGCTTTATAAGGTGTATGTCTTGACGACTAAAATTGTAACAGGTGTTTGATTGAATAAAATAGCCATGCTTAAATACGTTTGAAAAACAAACCTGTTACCCTTGAGTCGGTGGAAAAAATGCGGGTATTGTCAGTTTAATATTTCAAGACGGTTTTATAAAATTTCAAAATTTGAATCACTCATTTTGTGGAAGCATGAGGAATTGAAGTTTACAGAGTCGTTTCAGATGCGCGAATGATAAAATAAAACCTTTTAAGGCATTAGAGCTGGAATGTCATAAGGATGTCAT